>MU671570.1:7827-38379 GCA_026770625.1 Nicotiana glauca | reverse complement strand
TGAAATGAAGGATCATTTGTTTCCTCAACAAATGTCTTTTGAGTAAATGTTAGCCTCAGGTTGTGTGTCGTAGTCCTCAACTTCAGATTATTTGGTCCAACGACAAAGTAATTCATACGATATAAGCGAAGTTCATGTATCTTGTTCCTAAAAAACTTGAGAACATACTTTTCGATTGAAGCATGTATACGATCACCCTAAAAAATCAGATTCATTATTAGCGCAAAATTATAAGCTCGTATATACCGGAGATCATTGCCTAAAATTATCCTACCTATTTCATATGAAAAACCAGAATGCTATATAGAGAATTTATGCAACTTAAGTGAAGTTATCCTAAAGATTTTATATCAAAAGCCAAAATGCTATATAGAGAAGTTGTATACCATATACATACAAATCAGTAAGATAAAGGTAAAACTACGAAATATGAAGCCATTCTGCCGAACTTGAACATAGAAGTATATAGACAACAACAGTCACATATAAATTTTAGGAGTGAAGATATGCTGAACAATGTATAAGAAGCAGAATGGTACAACATTTATTTTAATTTATATCAACAATCAGTCGCATATAAGTTTTATATATACGAATCTTTACGTTATTTTATGAATGATGTTTATGAAGGATACAGAGAAGTAAAAGTTTCGAGGTCTGCAAAATCAGAATGGAAAGGGCTAGTAAGGCTATTAATCTAACAGCTATAATTCTTGAATTTGCACATCCCAATTCAGATAGCTACATCGGTGAAAAATATAAGTTTTATGAACAATCAATAAGAACCAAAATGGTACAAAAGTTATGCGTAAAGATGAAAAAATAGCCGAAACTTAGCAGGCTGCCACAAAACAGATGAACCTAGGAACATCAACTTCATCAACTTTCACATAATGCTGGATTAATCTGACTTATATGCAACTGATGTAGTTGCCCAAGTCCTCCTTATATATAATGTGACTACATTAATAACTTTGGAAGTATGATAAAGTTTGATATGTTACCTTAGAATCCTGTAAAATCAATTCAGTTGAATATGGTATTTCCAGCTTAAAGCGATCCAATATTACCCACATTCGAATGACTCTGACTTTGAGGTTCTATTGCATTGAGTTGCCTGAAATTTGTTTGATATCATGAATTTGTATTGCCATATTTGCAAAGTAAATTAATCAGAATGGTATATTTAGCAGATAAAATATGAAGTTGAAAAGGTTTTGAAAATCTAAAGCACATAAATCCGATATATATAGATGTGCAGATAAAATATGATTTTTTGAATTGGAAGCCCACTTTTGGGAGGTAAATCAATGGTGGAATAATGGAGAGGTTTTTGGAGCAGCACCAGTAAGGCAAAACGTGGGAGTAAAAGCCAGAACGTGGGTTTTGAATTACCTGTGAGTGTAGCAGTAATAGATCCCATAAATTGAGGGAGGTTTGAATTACCTGTACGTGTGGAACTTTGAAGGCATTAGGAAATTTCAAAATTT
Organism: Nicotiana glauca; assembly: GCA_026770625.1. Taxonomy (NCBI): domain Eukaryota; kingdom Viridiplantae; phylum Streptophyta; class Magnoliopsida; order Solanales; family Solanaceae; genus Nicotiana; species Nicotiana glauca. The sequence goes on along the minus strand of MU671570.1, from coordinate 36,889 downwards.
CTGTGAACGTGTGGGACTTTGAAGCTCCAACTATATTGGAGAGTTGTACAATTTTTTAACAGGTGTTAGCATTAATGTATTTCCACTTGTCACTCCCACATTGTTTTGCCTTTGTTATTCTATATAGATAGATTTGTTAATGTTGCTGATGTATCTCTTGCTCGTTTTGGGCGAAACAGAAACAGGATTGTAAACCTTAAATATGGTGATTTCTTTTTGTTTCCCGTGTATTTTTTTCGAGCGAAACAGAAACATGCTTGTAAATCTTAAATATAACTTTGAGAACATCAGTCCTTTTGAATTATTTTAGCATTTATAATAATTTTTTTTTGTTTTCCATCCTATGTTAGTCGTACTGAGGTTCTAACTAATTTAAATTTGCACCGTGTGTAGCTTATTAAAAGAGGAAAAAGCTCGAATTCGAAACCTTTGAATAATGGCGGAGAGATGTGTGTATCCTACAACGCAGGGTTGTATGACTGTATCTATGGTCATTGTTACATTAAGTAGAATCATTAGCATTTGAGTGGAAAGAAATGTAAATGCAATCGAGGTATATATGGTATTAATAAGTCATATATATAACTAAGTAGAAATATTACTATTAAACTCCTTAAGTGACAACATTATATTGCATTAAACTACGCTTTTTTAAGACTTCATTAATTGAAAAACTAGACGTAGCATTTTGTAGTACTTTTTTAATATAATTTTTAAAACATGCATAAATTTAGAAATCCGATAAGGTAACATTAAAATATTAAACATTTTGATCATTAGGGTCTAAATTGCATTATTCTTTTTGGGATGGAGGTCTGAAACAAAAAACTATAAGCTGAATCTGTTTTTTGGTAATAATCTATAAAATTACCATTAACAACAACCTTTATACAACTCAGGAGCATCTAGTGCCATAGTCACCTTCTAGGAAGGGTTCTATGAGCATCCGGATCTCAAACTAATTACTAGCTTTTGAATCAAACTATAACATCTACTAGAGTTTTTCGAATGTTGTACTGATCCTATTCTTTCTCTTATCTCCTTCTGAATTTGTGCTACTACAAAACTTGTATTTACATTTGAATTTCTAAAAATATTCCAATTTCACACTTGCCATGTATGTTAAATCATCGCCTTTGAGGGAGGTTTAGCCTAGCCCTAAGTCTTTTCGGAATAGAATGCTTCTTTGACAGAGCTTCAAGCAAGAAGGAGGAAGGCCCTCTTTTCGCCAATGGATCACTTAGTCGGAATAAGCGGGCTTAGGTTGATGCAGAGTAAGCCATTTTTCCCCTGTTTCCATGGAAAGGTGTCGAAGGAATAGGCACATTTAGAGCTGTGGGACTTGAAGGAATAGAATGCCCCGTTAGAATGGGCAGGGACGGTCGATCATTGGCTTAATTTCCTGGGGGACTCTAGTATCAAAAATTCTCGGTATTTCGTCGTGAAAGTGTCACATTTAGGTTGTTTTTACTAAAGGAAAGAGCCGAATAGACAAAGGGTTTACATGACCGCTCGCTATGGACAAGATGCCATAGTATAAGAAGAAGGCCTTTGTTTGCAAAGATGTCTTTCCCGCTTTCCTTTGTGAGGGAGGTTTGTGCACATGAATTAATAGTCAAAGTATAAGGAAGATGCACCCCATATTGCTGCCAGCACCTCTTTCTTGAACTGACTCCAATGTATTTTTTTTATCCATTGTATCACTCTTTTCTTCTGTATTGGTATTCCTATCCAGGCCGAGAGTGCATTCCTCATTTCTGTGATCCATTTACATTCGACCAACAGATGGTGTTGAGTTTCCCTGATTCCTTCCTCACATAAGCATCATCTATCATTTGCTACTTGTATATCGAGTTTGTGTAGTCTTTCCTTTGTAAGTAGCTTCTCCTAGACTGTAATCCATAAGTGAGCTCCAAATCTTTAACTCTTTCTAGGCTCCCCTTTAAAGCATTATAACTTCTGGATACCGAGTACACTCCATTATCAGTCAATTGATACACTCATTTGTGATACCAGTTCATCATTTGTGTTTTCAAAGAATTCAACAGCTGTCTGGAGTATACATTTTTTTTATCCTGTCAGTGATTTTATCCACTAACTGGTGATATTCCATCTTGCTCCATTTTTTTTGAAGATAGTGGCAATCCCAGAAGTTCGAAAAATTTTACTATGTGAGTCACATAACCAACATTACTTATCCGAGTCTCGTTTATTTCTTGACAAGTGGACTCATGTTCCTACTTACTTATTTTAAAGCATAATCTAAAAAAGGTAATATTTTGGTCTACTCTTTTTCCTAATTAGAGGCTTAACTAATGGACAATAAAAGAAAAAGAAGAAAGTAAAAGATCTATTTCATTACTCCTATTATATTATTATAATATTATAATAAAGAAAAAAATTAAACTACGGTGAAAAAAATTGATCTAGGTCTGTTTTTTAACAAAAATTTTTTTTATTAAAAATTATATTTCTTAGCATTCTTTCCACGGTGAAAAAAATTGCATAATAAAGAAAAAACTGTAATAATATTATAATAAAATAAAAAAAGTAAACTACGGTAAAAAAAATTGCATTATGATCTATGTACCCTCTTCAAAGAAAAAAAATAAGTTGACAAAAGCAATTACATTAAAATGCCTTCTGTTATATTTTATGATAATCCAATCACTTAGTACAAGAAAAAATAACCATGACAAACTGGGAAAAAAAAAGAGTTTCAAAAAGACAAGGAAGAAGAAGCTAACGACGACAGTCAAATACAACCTATACATAATGAACAATTTTGTATCTGAAATGCTTCGCAAAAAAAAAAAAATATAACAATGTAAACAAGCTGTAGTAAATTATGTTGCTCTGAATACAATTAACATACACCATAATAACACTACTACATAGGATATACACAATTGCATCACCAGACACAAATTATAAATCAAATATATGTTGACTCTTCAAATTACTCATACTATAAATATTGTTCAAGTGATCTCTCTGACACTATCAATTCAGTTCATCCATAAATCAATATAATCCATAACTAAAATAAATGCGTACAATCTTGTCCGTCTCAATACTAGTACTTCCAACTAAATTATTAATTCGATTTCTACACTTAATTCGCTTGGCCATGAAAATCAACATTTTTTTCAGTGATGTTTGAACTTTGGTTCTCAATGCCACCACCAAGCTAGTGTTTTGATCTCCGTATAACTGCATCATTGAATTAAAAGGAGTTAAGAAAAAAATCAAATCAAGACCGATAAGTAAATTAAAATATAAATACTAGTAACAAATTAAAAATTATAACTTGATAGTTTGAAGATTGAACCTCAAATAACCCTTAGGATTTTTGCTCATGTTGTTCTGTTGCTCTAGTTTTTAATGTCTTTTGTGGTGCCCGCCTCTTCTTTTGCTCAGTTCTTGGTTTTAATCTTCCGTATCCATTTCGATTGCCCTTTTTCTTAATTGGATCCAAAACTTGATCATTGAATCCCAAAGAAGACTCTATTAGTGCTCTCATTCCTCTGAGTTGATTTAATATCCGCAGAGAACATAGATCGACTAAATGCAGGACACCACTTTTCCCTCAAGTCATATAACCTTTGGAGCCAACTATTACTCCCACAATCCCATTCTTCAATCATTTTTTGCCACACCATCTCAAACTCTGATTCCGACTTGCACCTCCATAAGAGTTTATCAAAATATTTTTCTCTAAATCCCGGTTTCCAATAAAGTTGAGGTATATTCTTTTGGGCATTTATATCAATATGCCATTCACATAAACAATGACAAGTATCAGGAAAAACTTCTTTAATAGCAGCCGCTATTGCAGGAGCTTGATCGGTAAATATTGTTTTGGGTGATATGCCTCCCATTGCCTTCAAAAAAGTAAGAAATAGCCAAACAAAAGAACTAGTTGTTTTATCACTTAAGAATGCACATCCAAAAAATTATTTTTCCAATGATTATTTACGCCCACAAATGGAGCACAAATCATATCATATTTATTTGTACGATATGTAATATCAAAAATCATCACTTCTCCAAAACACTCATGTTGCAATTTAGATATACTATCTCTCCAGAAAAAGTTGCACATCCTTCCATCTTCATCAACTTGAAAAGACTAAAAAAAGTTTGAATCCTCTGATTGCATATGCATAAAACGATCCACAAGAGTTTGAGCATCTCCACTGTTAAACATACTTCTTTTACGTGCTTGTATGAAGTTATGAGCATCTTGTTCAATAAATCTAGCATTTTCAATACCACCTGCTTTATTTTGAAGGTAACGAACAGCTTTTTTGGTACGAATACCAGCATCTACCATAGAACTGAGAATGTCTTTCGTAGCAGTTGTAAGATTTCGGCTAGACAATATAAAATGTCTCAAATTTTCCTCGATCATCTGGTGGTTATGCTCATCAGAAAATTCGAAAACTTCCCATTTCTCATTTGAAATCTTAAATTTTATGCGAGCCATACAACCACATCTATATTCTAACCTTTGACGTTTTCTTTCTAGATAATTAGAATACAAAGGAGATTTCCCTTCACAAGAACAAAGAAATAAACACCTTGTTAATTCTTTATTTCTGTTGTAAGTTTTTGCTCCCTTTCGAATGCCAAAACCTTTTGCTAAATCGTAGGAATTGTATGCTACGTATGATTCATCTTCATAACCAAATTTCATCCCAATCTTAATAGCAAAGTCATTGTTAATGTTAGATACATTATGGACGAATGTGGAACAATCTTGATCATTAGCAGTATAATCTACAATAGTATAATCTAAATTAGAGGTACAATATTTACACATAAATAATAATAAAAATAAATTACGTTTTCTATTAAAAAGGTGAACACTGGAAACTAATAGTCTTTAAAGTTCATGTTGCTTACCTTCGCCTTCAAAATTAATATCTTCAGCAGAGTGATCCTCCATATTATTGAGCATAAAGTGTATGCTTTCTTCTTCGCCGTGGAAAGGATGCTAAGAAATATAATTTTCAATAAAAAAGTTTTTTGTCAAAAATGCAGACCTAGATCAATTTTTTTCACCGTAGTTTAGTTTTTTTTCTTTATTATAATATTATTATAATATAATAGGAGTAATGAAATAGATCTTTTACTTTCTTCTTTTCCTTTTATGTCCATTAGTTAAGCCTCTAATTAGGCAAAAGAGTAGACCAAAATATTATCTTTTTTAGATTATGCTTTTAAAATAAGTAAGTAGGAACATGAGTCCACTTGTCAAGAAATAAACTAGACTAGCATAAGTAATGTTGGTTATGTGACTCACATAATAAAATTTCTCTAGAAGTTCGATCTTAACAATAAAGATTGTGGTGGTTTGATAAGCACCCTTCCATTCTTAATCATAAGTTTCGAGGTTGTACGTAAGTATGAATTCACCTTTGGTAAGGAGTGTCTTACTCCTAAAATGGGACTTTTATGGGCAAATTCAAATTAGCGGACCTAAAATCATAGATTGGACACCAAATAAAACTGGGTATAAATGCAAATGCTCCTAATGGGCCAATTAGGTTGAAGAGCTATATAATATCTGGAGAAGTGCAATAGTATCCACTTTTAAGCTCACTATTTAAAATATATCCACAATTTACAATGTATTTAAATATTAGCCAATTCACCAAAATTCAGGAGAAAGTATCCTGAATTTCACGTAATGTCCTGAATTTTTTAGCTGCTAATTTGAAATTGAGGAGTAAATATCTTGAATTTCTGAAATACTAATTTAAAATTCAGGACATAAGATTCGAATTTCTAGACATAATTTTTGAACTTTTGGATGTCCTCAAATTTGAACTTTGAGGTTTAAACTCTAGGACGTTATGTCCTGAAGTTTGAGATAAATTAGTTAATTACTAAATATATTATAAGTTGTGGATATATTTTAAATAGCAACCTTAAAAGTGGCTACCTGACATCATTTCCACATATTTCAAACTTAAGAGGCCTAAAACAAATAAATTGACGTCAATGGCCCAATTTGGATCTATTCGGCCAGAACTTGCTTTGGTACTTATCAGCTTCCATCATCTTTTTTCTGTGACGAATTCATGTAAGGTTCAAAAAACTGTCAACTTCCACTTTTGCCTGTCTCTGTGAACTTTTACCAGTTTGGTGTGTTGATTATTGAAAGAGTGGTAAGTTAGGTGGATTTATAGTTGAGTTTCTATTGTATGAAACCTGTTTGATAAAATGCCTATTAGATCTTGTGGGGTTTATTCAATGTTAAAGGTCACAATTTGAGCTAAAAAACTTGTGTGTACTACTATTTAGTTAGTCATGTGATTTTATTTGTGCCAATTTTGCACTTGAGAAATATATTGTTACTCACATTTATATATACAGAAATTAGTTGCATTCAGAAGGCGTTGCTCTTACAATTTTTTAGGATGTCAAGTTTATAAGGCTTTGGAAGAGAAGAAATGTTAGGAGGGGATAAGAAGGAATTCTAATTTACTTTATTTCCCATAAAATAGCAGCAGAATAGACGACGACAACAACAACAACAAAAAACTCGGTGTAATCCCACAAGTGGAGTTTGAGGAGGCTAGTGTGTACGCAGACCTTACCTCCACCTTGAAGGTAGTGAGATTGTTTCAGATAGAACCTCGGCTCATGAAGGATGAGACGAAAGCAAGCACCTGAATAGAAAATTTCCCATTTACGTTTGAGAACTGAATTCCACTAAGCATAGCTAGTCCCGTTTCCTGATAAATGAGGGCTGCGCGTAAAAGTAGTTCTGTAGTGCTGCAATCTGAAATGTTTCTCTTGTTTCCCATTCATCCTAAGTTAGATTATTTAGTGAAGTGCTTATAAAAAGAAAGTAAAATATAACTTTTGCCTATATAGAAATCTTTCACGAATTGTTATGTTGGACCCTGAATTTAAATTATTCTCAAGTGTAAGCTAACTCTAACTTTTAGTAAACATGTTTTAATTGCAAAACATGTGCTTGGTGAAAAGTCCTTCCAAACAAACATATGTGATTACTCAAAACTCATTGATGAAGTGCTATTGTTTTGTTACTTTAGTTGGTTCATATCTTTCTATGGAGACCAATGAAGGCCAAAGAAATAATAGCTCCTATTAACAAGGGAATTGATTCCAGATTGTGCATTTAATTTGAATGATCTGATGTTTTTTGACTGAGCATTGTCCTGCTATGTGCATAGTGTGGTTCATTATCTCATCATACTACTGTGAAATTTATTGTGCTTTTCTCTTTATAGATGAACTGATATAGTGTAGCTGGACTTGTTGATTGAGAGACCTTTTGTAGGCTGAATAAATGGTGGTCTGGCAACGGCATCTTCAGTGCATGCTTCATCAAGCTGGGAAGAGATGTCAACAAAGTCGAACTGTTCCTTTGAATTCATATTATCACTCAAAGTCATCTCTAGTACTTGGTAATGGTTGTTTTTCTGTTTATGCTTGATGAATTGATGTTGCTGACATCTCACGATGACAGTGAATAGTTAATGCGACCTGTCAATAGAAGCACGCCAAGTTAGGGTTCAGGGTTGTGTTCACTGTCTTCCTTTAGTTGCTTTTCCTTTTTTATTTCTCAAGTCATATATCAACTTTTGATGGTTGAGCAACATGTAATTTCTAGGTGAGGCACCTTACTTACCAAGCTTGCGGAATACGGTTTCATCTGGCATCTCAAGGCCGTTATACCAGTATCTACAGCATTTGGTAATGTTACAAAATCATTTATTTCATATACGTATGTGGCCTTGTATAATGAATTGAGGTGGCATTGTGGCCGTGAATCTTTATCCCACCATTTTTTGTTTTTCTTTAATAAACTATTGTTGTTTTGATTTCTCATAGTCGAAACAACATATCATATTGTATACTATCTATTTTACAAAACATTCTATTTGTAGTGTTACAGGTGCTTGCCTAAGCAGTAACTGAGTGAGCCTGTTTATTTAAATTATAGCACCTTCACAGGTTCTGTCTATTTATATATCATGTTTTAGTTCTATATAAACTCGTTTTCTAATCCTTTATGGTCATGCAATCAACTATTTCCCAGTTGGTATATTTATAAACCCATCCGTACATAAAATTCCTATAATATACATGACGATACTTATATTACAGGTTTTCTATTAGGAATTAAAATCACCATTTCATCATTTTTTAAGTTTTCTCATATTTACAAAAGCCATTTCCAAGAATGTGTAGCCAGTTTGACGGCTATCCTTCACTTCAAATATGCAAGTTTAGATGACTACAGTTTGTGACTCTTTGTTATCTTGAATTACAATATATTCACTGCTTCTCTGCATGCTGTATTTGTAGAACATTTTTCCTATTCAAATTAGTTAAACTGTTTCATAGTTCTAAATGTTGCTATTTTTTCTTCTTTTCCTATTTTTTTTTTCCTGATTAGGGGTTCTCTAGTTCAAGGACCTTACTTGCAGACTCAACCACACCAATTTCTTCCCCATTAACACCGCTTCTAACATCAAATACTGGAAATAAAGAAGCTGAGAAAGCAACTTCTAAACCTTCAACAGTTCAAGCAGTTTTGAAGGGGATAAAACAGGTATGAAATGTCACAACCTTTTAGATATGGTGAATATCTAATTTACCTCACACATTAGCAGAATTGCATGATGAGTTACGATATGGTGAGCAAATGTGGTTACAGAGAGTCTTGTCATTCTTATTAACTAATCTCCTGGTAAACTTCCTTTTCTTTTTGGAAAGTAATCTTCCAGTTACTTGATTACATATTAAATCTGCCGGCCTCTATGTTTAAGACTGGTACTTGATAAAGTCTTTTAGAATATTGCTCAAGCTTTTATGTAAATTAGGAGGCAAAGCCTGCTGATTTAGCAACATGACAGGGAATACTACTTTATATCCTGCAGTATATGAGCACAAAGGAGAATGTTAGGATTTTAGAATGTCTTAGCACTTGTTCTGACTGGTTCTTGATTCAATATTTTTGGTATTGGGGAGGGCAGTGTGATTAAAAATGCAAATATGAGATAATATTGAAAAATAGGGACTTTATATCAATACATATCTCTTTTGTTTCATGCTGTTTGTGTAAGCCGACTTTTGTCCCATTGGAATGCATGTGACAATTGGGACCTATCTTAGGTATTGTTCTGATGCAATTTATAACTTAGTGAAAGAATACTTTGCTCCAACAATGAACAGGTATTGTTGGGACCTGATTGTTTCATCGATCCCCAATTTTAAAGTATTGCTTAATCTCCTTTCTTGTTTCTTTTTTACTTGATGAGTTTCGATTCTCTTTCTTTTACTACTTTGTTCTGTTAAAAATCTCTTTCCTACACAGAAAAAGAGTGAGAAATCTTACCATGCTCTCCTTTGATTTCTATGACACATGTCCCTTTCAGAGCCCAAAGAAGATCAATTTGGTTGCAGCATTAGTTCGTGGGATGCGTGTTGAAGATGCATTACTGCAGTTGCAAGTGACTGTAAAACGAGCTTCCAAAACTGTCTATCAGGTGAGACTTCTGACAAGCATCTTGTAGTTGCACGAAAAAAGATCAAAGGAAAGGAAATTGTTTCCTTTATGAATCATGCAACTATAGTTTATAAGCAGGCTCTAATTCAAAGTTTAGTCTCGGCCTTCACATTCCTTCTTTATTAAGAGCATTCTCTAATGTGGCTACCAGACTTATACTGCGATAAAGAGTTCTGTGTTGCATAGTAACCTCCATTGTAGTGCGACTCCCAAACACCACATTAGACCAACCTTAAAGTTGTAGGACTATTGCCAAACATGGCTCCTGAAGTCAAAAGATTATTTACAGTTCAGGTGTGATGTAATAGGAACCTTTCATTTTTTGTAGGTTATACATTCAGCTCGGGCAAATGCAACCCACAATTATGGCTTTGATCCAGATCGTCTTCTTGTTGGTAAAAAAAGGCAAACTGACGGTCTATGCTCTCCTCTTACTTCTAATCTTGGACTGATTCATTCTTTTCATATTTGGTGCAGCTGAGGCTTTTGTTGGGAAAGGACTTTTCAAAAAAAGGGTGTCCTACCATGCTAAAGGAAAGTGTGGAATAAAAGTGAGGCCAGAATGTAGACTGACCATTTTAGTTAGAGAGATAACTCCTGAGGAGGAGGCCGAGATAGCTAAGTTGAGAGTACACAATTTCAAGAAGATGACCAAACGCGAAAGGCGTCTAGTTCCTCATAAGCTCATTGAGACTACTCCAATATGGGACCGCAAAGGCAGAGCTAAGAGCAATGGACCAGGTGCTGCTGCTGCTTGATTTATATTGGTCGTTCAGCTTCACTAGAAAGGTTTATAGTTCCATAAAAATCAGTTTGGGATGAAATGTGTGCCTCTTGTCGGATTTCTTTTTCAAATGTTCTCACATCCCTGGTAATAGCAGCTTAGGTCAACATCTTCAGCTTCATTTGTGGGCACCTTCCTCCCTCCATTTAGCATCTCAAGTGCCTCACATTTCATGTCCTTTTATGGCCTTAAGGGGTCGTTTAGTTTGAACACAAGTTATGTTGGGATTAGTTTTTCTGTGATTAATTCTTATTGACTGTTTGGTATGTTGTATTAATTTTATTGTTAATTTTATTGCTTTATCCTGGGATAACCTATCATAGGATTACTAGTCCATCCTCTGGCAGGTATAAGTTATCCCGGTACTATTTTTAATCATGAGATAATTTATCCTAGGATTAGTAATCAAACAAGGGATAAGACGGTACTATATTTTTATCCAAGGATTGTTTTTGCTTATCGATCGTACCAAACTACCCCTTAGAGTACTATGATGGAATATGTACTCATGGTGTACACGTATTTCCAATTTGGTAATTATTGTAATAAGTCATATTTTGCATGTTAAAAAATTTCTTTTTCTGTCACCTTAATAACTCATATTTTGATTTCTTGACCAGCATGGAGCAGGCATTTCTGGACATAGAGGAGTTTAAGAGGCAAATGAAAACTTTTGGCACATAGTTAAAGTAGGACAATTGCTCCTACTACTGACTACTAAATAAATAGATGATGAGAATTTCTTGTGTCTTTTTATATGTTTCTTTCTTTATAAAAATAATATAAACATTTACATCAAGTAGGTTTCAATAAGTCAGTAATAACTAAGGCTAAAATGAGAATTGCATGGTTAAATAATTTTTAAATATAAATTTGATAATCCTTTAAAACAAATTAAAATAAAATGTATACCACACTGCATAAGTGGATTAACAAAATATAGGAAGCAATAGGAAAATGTCAACTTCGTGAAAATTTATTTGCATTCTATGTTTACACTAAATAAATAAATATAAAATATATATTTTTCATATACATATTTATCACTTGATTTAAACAGGGTAAATATTTAGTTTGAAGTTGGGGTAGTTTGATAATTTTACTAAAATTGTGGGCGAATATATTCAAATATTGACAGCGGAAATCCATTCTTCTTATCTCTCTATTGTTCCCGCTGAGCAGGGCTGTTTGCCTCGTTCTCGTTCATCGGAGGCTTCTTCTCTCCACCGCCGCCGACCACCGACGATTCCGCCGTCTCTAACTAAATTTCACAAGCCTAAACTGCCATTATCAGGTACTATAAATTTTGAAACCTTTTCAGCTTCCTGTTTCTTTAGGATAAGTTTCAACTTGAATCTGTATTAAAACGTTTGGAATGAACTTTCTCATACTTATTCGTTTGGCAGATTGAAATATAAATAAGCGATGGCGCATAGGTTGCTGAGAGATGCAGAAGCTGATGGATGGGAACGATCTGATTTCCCTATTATATGCGAGTCGTGTCTTGGCGACAGTCCTTACGTGCGGATGGTAATTTTTTGGCTCAATTTTTGTTGTTATAGAGCTCGTGAATGATATTCGGGTTTATTATTTTCTTGTTATTGTGAATTTTGAAGCAGAATTGCAATGTTATGATTATTAGTGCCTTTGTTGCTTGGTTGCTAATGGAAAAAGAGTTAAAATTCTATGCACTGACGGTGTAAGAAATATTTACAGAATCTAGTCCTAATTAAACATTTAGTAATTAGTAACCTAGTAAAAATGGTAACTAACCTTGTACAATAGGTTGAAATTCGTTGACAGTAGCACCCACGGGTGTGGCCTAGTGGTCTTAGGTTCAAATCCTAGCAGAGTCAATAAACACTAGGTGATTTGTTCCCATCTACCTAAGCCATGGTGGGCTGAGTTACTGGGTACCTGCACTAGTTGGAGCTAGCAGGTACCAGGTGGAGTAGTCGAGGTGTGCCGAAACTGGCCAGAAACTACCATCATAAAAAAATAAATAAATTCCACTGACAGTTTAATTAACTTAAATCCATTAAGAAATTACTAGAGTAAAGTTTTCTTATTTGCACTGCTCCTATCTGCTACTGAGGTGAAGAGTAGAAAACTGTATTCGGCAAAGAACTTGCGAAAATTCTGGCCGTAGTTTTAGGTGATTATAGGAGCGAAGAGGCTAGAACAGATGGATATTGAGGATTCATATAACCAACAACAAAGTTTGGGATTGAGGCGTAGTTGAATGATTGGTTAATTGTTATGGTTTTAGGTGAATATAGTAATGTTACTTTTGAATACATCTGAAAGTTCATTTTCAGAAATTCTTGGGTAAATTTTTAAGAATTCCGATGAAATTATTTATTTTGCATACCCTTATTTTATTAATACAGTAGGAATAGCTAATAACTGTGGAAAATTTGTGTTCCATTGTACAAAAGTAAGTTAAGAAGGATATCTTTATTCAAGTTTAAAAGGGTAAAATCTGTCATCAATCTTGATGAAAGGTCGCAGCCCCATTTCGATATCGTATGGGATAAAGTTATATGTAACATTTATTTCTTCCTTAACAATGTGAAATATGTGGGGATGTGGTTGGATCCTTTGATGGAGGTACCACAGCTTAATTTTTTCTCCAAATTCCTTGGTAAAGTGTGAATTGGTTTTTGTTTCTACAGGAGAGGCTGTTAGCCTTTTTGTAAGAACTGTTAATATAAGGTCACAGTTATTTAATTGCTTGGTTTTGTGCAAGCTTCAGCAAACTGTATTTTAAATTCCATTTACACATAGTTAGGTGGGGGCACTTCCATTCGAATCGTTGTGGCAGTCTGAACGAGCTCTATCTTGGACCTTTGTCTATTTATAGCTTGTCCTGATTCACTGCTAATTTTCGGCACATTGTTACGATATTGACTCTTTTCATATAGTTGTAAGGATTAATTCCTTTCAAGATCATCTCTAGTTTGGCAGTAGGATCAGTCTGATGTTTGACTTTGTTTCAGCTGCACGTTCTCTACTTTAATCTTTCTTTCTCCAACTTCACTATCTGACTTTTGATCTTGTTATGGATTTCGTACAGACAAAAGCAGATTATGACAAGGAGTGCAAGATCTGCACGCGACCCTTCACAGTGTTTAGGTGGAGGCCTGGTCGGGATGCAAGATACAAAAAGACTGAGATCTGTCAGACCTGCAGCAAATTGAAGAATGTTTGTCAAGTTTGCCTATTGGATCTTGAATATGGTTTGCCAGTTCAGGTCCGAGACACTGCTCTCAGTATCAACTCGAATGATGCCATCCCGAAGAGTGACGTAAATAGAGAATATTTTGCAGAGGAACACGACCGCAGGGTATGTGAATTACTAAGTGGGAGCACAATTTATTGTTATGACATGCTTTTTAACTCATTACTTGCATGTCATTTTAATTTATTCATATAAATAAGTACATAGAATGATTTCGCTGAAGTTTTAGCCCCTCTCTATTTTTTTTTTTTTTTTTCAAAACTGAATTTACTTTCTTAAAGAGGACATATACTTACCAGTAAATACTTTTGAGTGTCTTCCCACCCCACCCCCTCCCAAAAAAGGCGAGATGTTGATACTGCAAATGGACAACAACACTTGATTGATAAGTGTCCAAATTTTGAGGTTAAATTATTTTAAGCTTAAGTTTTGACAATTTTGGAAGCTGTCTTTATTATTGGTCTTGTCACCCTCCCCCCTTCCCCCAGATCTTGCAGGGAATAACTTAGGGATGGCTTACTTTTGAGATTAGGAGGAAGAGATTAAACCTGGTGAAACCAAGGGTTTATAAAACTTAAAAGAAGCACGTTGACAAAAAAGCTGATGTTTGTGATGCTTTTCTTTTTACATTTTGGTTTTCCCCCAAAGTCATAGTTTAATTTTTGACCAGGCAAGAGCTGGTATTGATTATGAATCTTCATATGGGAAAGTCCGTCCAAATGACACTATCATGAAGCTTCAAAGAACAAGTCCATACTACAAGAGAAATCGGGCACATGTTTGCAGTTTCTATATACGTGGTCGATGTACAAGAGGTCTGGAGTGTCCTTACAGGCATGAGATGCCTGAGACAGGAGAGTTGTCACAGCAAAATATTAAAGACCGTTACTATGGGTATGTCGAACCGATTTCTTTATTGCTGATGTGAAATTCTCCTCTTTCCATTGATGCTCCCATATCTGTATTGACATGTTTCTGATTGGGTGTTGGATCTTAAATTTAGTGGTTGGGTGAGAGAAGGGTGGTTCACTTTTCTGTTGATAAGTCCATGGAGGCTAACTTGTCACTGTAATACGCTATCTGTTTTCCTTAGCTGCAATGCTAATATAGGATGAAGGACAGTGTTGTATGCATGACCACCAGATATTATATAAAATAGCACCCTCATACAAGTGGGAGAAAACTAGGTAATAATCTGGACCTTAGGCCTCCTCTTTTTATCATGTAAGAAGGAATGGAGGAGAAGCAAATCAACTCAAGTGAAATATATCTCAATATGTGAAGACAGTAACTTGGACTTGGTCAAGTCAGGAGGCAGATAGCTTGTCTTGATTCACTCTTTTAACCTCGTTGAAATAAAAAAAAACAATATCAATGTGAACTTGTAAATACCTCAAATCTGACATTTAAGTCCTGCTGTCAATATACTGTATAGCTTTTTCATAGTTTTTACAGCTAAAAAATGCTGATGTGTTGTAATTGCTTTTCTACTGCTGGCAGTCTTTATTCCTAACTTTTTCAGTGGCTTATTCCTTTCTGGTTTCTTAGTCCCTTCCGCTTGTATATTGGTTATGCCTTCCTTAATTATCTTTAGTTACTGTGCCTGTTCAAATCCTTGCATCATACAACCAGCGGAAGTCTAAGAAGAAAATTTTGGGTGAATGCTTTTTCATGCGTTTCAATATTTGGTTAAGGTTTGCCCAAAAGCTGGAGGATTATCGAAACTAGAAAGGATCCTTGTTACAACCCAATCAACTCCATGGTTATCGACATAACTAAGTTAGATGCGTAAATATAGAAAAATACCATTGTCACATGAGCGATCAGTGAAATACTCTATGCACTTTCGAAACACACCTTACCTTGTCTTTCCATGGTTACATGATGACTAGGCTGTTTACTGGTGGCATCAATTTGCTGGTCACTTTTCTTTTGCTTATCTTTGCTGTGTTGGTTGTATGGAAGAATCCATGTATTTGTGACTGTGTGATTTGTGGTTTGTAGTGACTATAAAATATAAAATGTCTGCTACATATATTTCATCCTCTTCTACAAAGATCTATTTTGTCCTACATTGTTCTCCAAACTTAAAGTGAAAAAATGGTTTGTATTACTATCTTGCTGAATGTTCTTTGGCTCATATTGTTTTCAACTGATAAGTTTTCACTGTGCTGTAATGCTTGCAGAGTCAATGATCCAGTGGCTTTAAAGCTACTGAATAAAGCAGGTGAAATGCCTTCATTGGAGGCCCCTGATGACGAGAGCATTAGAACCCTCTATGTGGGCGGTGTTGATGCAAGAATCACTGAACAGGACCTTAGGGACCACTTTTTTGCACATGGTGAAATTGAGTCCATCAAAATGGTGGTCCAACGTGGTTGTGCTTTCGTAACTTACACAACCAGGGAATGTGCAGAGAAGGCAGCCGAGGAACTAGTAAACAAGCTGGTGATAAAGGGCCTGAGACTGAAGCTACTCTGGGGGAGACCTCAGGCACCCAAGCCAGAGTCTGAGGTCCCTGATGAAGCAAGGCAGCAGGCAGCTGTGACTCACAGTGGATTGTTGCCTAGGGCAGTCATATCACAGCAGCAGAATCAGCCTTTTCAGCCAACTCAGGACCAACCCCCATCCATGCCTTACTTCAATATACCCCCGATGCCTCAGCAAGACAGACCATATTATCCATCAATGGATCCGCAAAGGATGGGTGCCCTAGTTCAATCCCAGGAGGGGGCTTCTAGTTCAGCTACGGGGTCAGGTCCTGGTGAAAATAAGAGTGGTTCTGAAAATCAACAAGGACAACGTCATGCATATCCACATGGGCCACCACCTCAAGGTCAATTTTACCCGCCTTATTATCCACCCTATGGGTATATGCCACCACCTCCTCCACCTCAACAGTATCCTCAACCTTATCAAGCTACAGCACCCCCACCACCTGGAGGTCAGCAATCCGCACGTCTGCAGCCGCCTCAGTCAGCAGCAGCAGCCGCACAACAGCCTTAATCTTTGCAGTTTTGTTAGGCATCTGCAATCAGGGAGATCAATGTAAACATGGCCAGCATCTCTATTACTGCTGAAAGTCGTCTGTACTCTTTTAGCCATTTTGAATTAAGTGTTGATTCTGTTGTGCCAATGAAATTTTTTGGTGTTTGGTTTCTCGTCACTGCCAATTTGGTTCTGTTCAAGTTTCCTACACTATGACCTCATTTAACCCTTTCAGCTCCTGGGCAAACCGCAATTTACCCCCTCTTTTTTTTCTTCTTTTCCTTCATAGAAGTTCCCCGCAGTTTTTATGAAGAGAAAATACATAAATTGCCTATCAAACTTCTTCGGAAAAATCATTTACGCACCTTAACTTTGCGGGTGATCTATGTCCCCCCTCTTTTTGTTTGGGGTGAATTTAATACCCCATTGGTAATACTTAGTAGTCTTGTGGTGGGATGTATAGCACACGCGCGCCACGTGTCAAAAGCTGCTTTATTTTTTTCCACTTATTTAATTACTTTTTTATTTGATTCTTTTTTTCCATGTCATCTTCATCACCACCTACACCACCATGGAACCAACTCTAAACCACCTTGAAAAGCTGCAAAAACAGAAAGAAAACCCAAAAACAGTAGCCATGTCTTCATCCTTCAAAGTCATGTAAATTCGCCACCAAATGATCGCTATTTTCGCTCCTTTTAACCACTAAAAATCAGCTGGCAAAACAGTTCTAAACCAGCCCAAAACAGAGCTCAAATCCCCCATAACTAACCCCCAAAATCAGTACCTAAAACTCACCCCAAAATACCTCAAAATCCACCCCAAAATCGTAGCAAAGTCAGTTGCGAAAACCAGAAAAGAGCTGCGAAAATCAGCTTCAAGACACCCCCAAATTTCAGCAAATTCCAGCCCCAAAACCTCCTCAAAATCTGCTGAAATCAGCCTTCAAAACCACCAATTTACAGCTCCAAAACACCTTAAAATCAGTCCAAAAAATAAGCCTTTGGTTGTGAGATATTTTGTCTTCTTTCTTTTTAATTTTTTGCAGTAGGATTATATTGATGGAATATGGCGAAGGAAACAGGCGAGTGAAAATAGAGACTCAACAAGAAAAAAAGAGAAACAAAAAATAAAACGTGACTTAGTTTCAAGAAATGGGGAGGAAGATGATGCCACTGGTTTGCTAAAATGAAGAAAGAGAAAAAGAAAAGAAAATGAATAAGAAAAGAGAAAAAATTAGTATTAAGTTTAATTAGTTAGAGTATCCAATAGGAAAGTGACACTTGGACAATTAAATTAGTTTAAAGCCTTTTTTTTTTACCTCACGTGCATCAACGAAATGAGCTACACTTTTCATGCCAGGTCATCACTTAATGAGATATTAAATTTAGTTTAGATAAGAATAGTGGGGTGTTAGGATACCCATAAAGTTTAGGTGTGTAAATAATTTTTGGTGACGAGTTGAATGGGTACTTTATGCATTTTCTCTTTTATGAATTTTATATTTGTGCTTGGCATGATGCTACTATTTTTCTCCCTTTGTCTTATCGTCCTTTGTCTCCTTGTTGTTTCTTTCATTCCCCTATTTCTTTTTCTTCTCCCTTCTCTTCCTCTCCAAACGTTCTTGAGCCGAGGATCTATCGAAAAAAGTTTCTCTACCTCTCTCTTCAGGTAGGGGTAAGGTCTGCGTACATATTACCCTCCCCAAATCCCACATGTGGATTATATTGGGTATGACAGATGATAATATTTGTGCTTGGCATATAAATGTGTATAAATGCACCTTGCTAAGCAAGCTTATGTGTATTTTTTATGTGTAGGCACATGTCATATTATTGCAAGTACACAATGATCAGTGAGAGCTTATATGATAAAATACATAAGTTACCCCCCTGAATTATGGATTAAATCCATGTTGCACACTTTTTGAGCACTAAAATTGTCTCTCACACTCAACCTTTTCAGAGTGTCTAATACACACCTCTTATTTCTTGACCAGTTTATAAAAATATGTTCAATGTCACGCACCAATAAAATCATAACACGTGTCAGTATTAATTTTTTAAAGAAAAATATTTAAAATTACTCTTATACCCCCAATTTAAAAAATTATCTAACACATCCATCTTCTTTTGCCTTCTGTCGTTGCTACCCACCGGGAAAAAGCATAACCACCACTTCTTAACCTTCACACAAATTTAATTTTGCAATGATTTATCCATAACAAAACCAAGACCGAAAATGGAAGAGATAAAAATTGAAATTGCAACTCCTCCGTTCTCCATTTCCCTCCTTCATTTTTAGATCTCATACACAACCAAATAAAGCAAATCAAAATCAGTTTTTCATTTTCATTAATTAAACAACTCTATCGTGAATAAAAATCTCAAATCTTCCCTTATATGAAAGAGGCTGAATTGAAAATTTTAGAATTTCAGTCATTCTCATGAAATATAATTTTTTTTAATTATTTAGATAAATTGGGTGTTTTAGTAGATTTTAATAATAGTAAAAGAAGCAAGAGAGAAGTTTAAAGGGGCAATTTTAGAGAAAATTAACAGCATCTTCTTTAAAAAATTTATCAAAGTTTTGGTGGATTTTTATAATACTGAGGAAGAGACGATGGGAGGGGAAGACCAGAGAGGGAGGGGGGAGGGGGTGTGCTGATAGTTTGGGAAGGATCTGAGATAAAAGAGAAGTTTGGCAGCTTTTTTTATTTGATAAAAATAGAAAATAAGGAAAATATTATTATTATGACACATGGCATTAAAATATGGTATTAGACAAAATATTTACTATTTTACGCGCTCATCTTTTTTTGTTAAGCACGCAAAAGTCACGTAGCAAAATAGGTGTGTATCAGATACACTTTGAAAAGCTTGAGTGTGTAAGATGATTTTGGTGCTCAAAGAGTGTGTAACAGGGATTTGGTCCATAGTTCAGGGGGTAATCTATGTATTTCGCCTAAAAATATTTTTGTTTGTAAATCTATAGTCAATTTTTTTTATTATTTCTTAATAAATTATGCGGGCCCATGAAAACCAATATAATGAACAATAGCCATTCTTTGCATGATCGTTTCTCATTTTTAGCGCTTTAGGGCCATAAAAAAGAATTCAGGACGATTTATAAATTTTTGTGCTATAGCGTAACGCCATCTGTATAAATTCGGGCGGCTGGCCCTGAAACTCCTAAAATTTTGTGGGTCTATAAAAAATGATTTGATGAAAAATAATCATCGCTTCGCCATGATGGTTTATCATTTTTTGGCGTTTTAGGGCCAACAAATAGAATTGAGGACAGCTCCCGGATTTTCATGTGCTATAGTCCACGTTAGCTGCATGAATTCGGGGGACCGACCCTGAATCTACAAATTTTTTGCGAGCCCATAAAAATGACCTAATGAATAGTAGTCATCGCTTCTCCATGACCGTTCCTCATTTTCCTGCGTTTTAATGCCACAAAATAGGAATTCAGGACGATTCCTAGATTTTTTTTGTGCTATGGTCCACGCCATCTGTATGAATTCGGGTGGCCGACCCCGTATCTCGTTAAATTTTGTGTTCCTATAAAAAATAATCTAATGAACAATTTTCATCGCTTCGCCATGACCGTTACTCATTTTTTTTTTTGTGTTTTAGGGCCATAAAACTGAAATTTAGGACGATTCCAGATTTTCGTGTGCTATAGTCTACGTCATCTATATGAAATCGGAGGACCGCAACCGAATATCCTAAAATTATTCGAGCCTATAAAAAATGACCTAATGAACAATAATCATCGATTCGTCATGACCGTTCCTCGCTTTTGGCGTTTTTGGGCCATAAAATAGGAATTCAGGATGATTATCAGATTTTTGTGTGCTATTGTCCACGCCATCTATATGAATTCGAGCAACCAGCCCAAAATCTTCTAAACTTTTGCGGGCCCTCAGAAATGGTCTAATGAACAATAGTCATTGCTTCACCATCACTATAAAAAAACTGGAATTAGCTACGAACGTCGTCACTAAAATGCTTGTAGCTAGCAGAATTTCTTGATAATCCGTTGCTAATCCATCACAAAATGAGATTATCGACGGATTTTTCTGTTTAGCTACATAATTTGTCCGTCGCTAAAATCTCATTTTTAGTAGTACATTATTGCTTCTCCTTTTTTGACATTTTAGTGCCATAAAATAAGAATTTAGGACTATTCGCAGATTTTCATGTGCTATAGGACGTTATTTGTATGGGCGGCCGATTCCCAATCTACTAAAATTTTTTGGACCTATCAAAAATAATTTAATGAACAATAGTCATTGCTTCGCCATGACAGTTCCTTATTTTTTAACGTTTTAGGGCATAAAATAGGAATTTAAGGCGGTTCCATTATTTTCGTTTGTGGTTCATGTTATTAGCATGAATTCGGGGGAACGACCCCGAATCTCCTAACATTTTGTTGACCTATAAAAAAGACCTAATGAAAAATAGTCATTGCTTCAGCATGACCATTCCTCATTTTTGGCGTTTTAGGGCCATAAAACGGGAATTCAGGACGATTCTCAAATATCACTATGGGATATATCACATTAAAATATGAGAATCGGTCGGAATTCTAGTTTTATTGCCCTAAAACGCCAAAAAATGAGGGACGGTCTTGGCGATGCGATGAATAATGTTCCTTAGGTCATTTTATGGCCGGCTATAGTTTAGGCGATATGGGCCCAGGCACCGGACCTATGCAAATAGCATGGGCTATAGTAAACGAAAATTTGGGAATCGAGCGAAATTCTAGTTTTTTATGACTCTAAAGTGCTAAAAAAAGGAACGGTCATGAAGAGGCAATGAATAATGTTCCTTAGATCGTTTTCAATGGGCCAGCAAAATTTTAGGCAAGAGCACGAACTTATCCAAATGACGTGGGATATAATACACGAAAATGTGGGAACCAGGCGGAATTATGGTTTTATCGCCCTAAATTGCTAAAAAATGAGGAACAGTCATGGCAAGGCGATGATTAATGTTCCTTAGGTCAGTTTTCGATGGGCTGGATAAATTCTAGGTGAATCGGGCCCGGACGCCTGGGCCCATACAGATGGCGTGGGTTATAACACAAGAAAATCCAGGAATCCAGCGGAATACCAGTCTTATGGCCCTAAACGCCAGAAAATGAGGAATGGTCATGGCAAGGCAATGCCTAATTTTTTAGGTCGTTTTTGATGGGATGGTTAAATTTTAGGTGATCTGGGCCCAGGCGCTCGAACCAATGCATATGGCGTGGGCTGTTGCACACACAAAATATGAGAATTGAGTGAAATTCCAGTTTTATGGCCCTAACGCCAAAAAATGAGGAATATTCATAGAAAGGTGAAGACTAATGTTTGTTAGGTCATTTTTGATGGGCCGGTTAAATTTTAGGCGATCTCGGCCCAGGCGCCCGAATCAGTGCATATGGCATGGGCTGTTGTACACGCAAAATATGGGAATTGAGTGAAATTCAAGTTTTATGGCACTAAAATACCAAAATTTGAGAAACTTTCATGGCAAGACGATGACTAATGTTTCTTAGATCATTTTTGATAGGTCGGCAACATTTTAGGCAATTGCCCTGGCTCTGGGAGCCATGCAAATGGCGTGGGTTATATCACACGAAAATTTGGGAGTTGAGGCAAAATCCCAATTTTATGGGCCTCAAACACCAAAAGCGAGGAACGATCATGGCGAGATGATGGATAATGTTCCTTAAGTCGTTTTTGATGGATCGGCTAAAGTTTAGGCAATTCGGGACCGGGCACCTGGTCCCGTGCAAATGGCGTAGACTATAGCATACGAATAATGGGAATCAGACTAAAGCTTAGTATTATGGCCCAAAACGTCAAAAAATGAGGAATGGTCATGGTGTGGCAAAGACTAATTTTCCTTAGGTCATTTTTGATGGGCCGACTAAAGTTTAAGTTAATCAGGCTCGGGCGCCCAGAGCCATGCAGATGGCATAAGTTATGGCACACGAAAATCCAGGAATCTGACAAAATTCCAAAGTTATGGACCTATAATGCCAAAGAACGATGTAATATCATGGCGAGGCAATAACTAATGTTTCGTAGGTCATTTTTGATGGGAAGGCTAAATTTTAGGCGATTCAGGCCCAGGCGCACGGACCGTTGTAGATGGCATGGACTATTATCACACGAAAATCTAGAGATCGAGCGAAATTTCAGTTTTATGTTCCTAAGATACCAAAAAATAAGAATGGTCATGGTGAGACGATGACTGGTGTTCCTTAGGTTAATTTTGAGGGGCCGACTAAATTTTAGGCGATTCGATCCCAGGCGCCGGAACCCAAGCACATGGCGTGGATTATTGCAAATGAAAAATATGGGAATGAGTGGAATTCTAGTTTTATGGCTATAAAATGCCAAACAATATGAGAACGATCTTGTCGAGGCGATGACTAATGTTTCTTAGGTCATTTTTGATAGGCCGTCTAAATTTTAGGCGATTCAGATCAGGACGTCGGACGCATGCAAATGGAGTGGGCTATAACAACAACAACAACAACAACCCAGTATAATCCCAGTTAGTGGGGTCTGGGGAGGGTAGTGTGTACGCAGACCTTACTCCTACCCTGGGATAGAGAGGTTGTTTCCAAATAGACCCCCGACATCCTTCCCTCCAAGAAATTCCCACCTTTTGCTCTTGGGAAGACTCGAACTCACAACCTCTCGGTTGGAAGTGGGGGTTGCTTACCATCAGAGCAACCCCTCTTGTCAAAAAAGGAGTGGGCTATAGCGCACGAAAAATTAGGAGTCGGGTGAAATTCTAATTTTATGGCCCTAAAGCGCCAAAAAATTAGAAATAGTCATGGCGAGGCAATGAATAATGTTCCTTAGTACGTTTTTGATGAATCAGCTAATTTTTTGGCGATTCACGCCTAGGTGTACAGATCCATGCAGATGGCGCGGGCTATTTGGTAATCGACAAAATTCTAATTTTTTTACCGAAAAATGCCAAAAAATAAGGAAAAATCATGGCGACACGATGTCAAATATTCCTTAGGCCATTTTTGATGTGCCGGCTAAATTTTAGGCGACTCGGCTGGGGCGCATGGACCATTGCAAATGGCATGGGCTATATCACATGAAAATCTACAAATCGGATGGAATTTCAATTTTATGGCCCTAAAACACCAACCGAAGAATGGTCATTGCGATGCGATGACTAATGTTCCTTAGGTCATTTTTGTAGAGCCGTCTAAATTTTAGACGATTTAGGCCCAAACGCCTGAACCCATGCACATGGCGCGGGTTTATGGCCCAAAAAAAGCGGAACGATATTGGCGAGGCAATGACTAATGTTTCTTAGGTCATTTTGATTGGTCGGCAAAATTATAGGCAATTCGGGCCAGGGCGCCAGATCTATGCAGATGGCATGGGCTATAGCGCATGAAAATCTGGAAGTCGGGCGAAATTCTAATCTTATGGCTTTAAAGTGACAAAACACGAGGAACGATTATAGAGAGGTGATGACTAATGTTCCTCAGGCCATTTTTGACGGGCCGGATAAATTTTAGGCGATTCGGGAACGGGCACCTAGACCCATTTGGATGGTGTGGGCTATAACATAAGAAAATATGAGAATCGGATGGAATTCCAAGTTTATGGCCTTAAAACACACACACAAAAAAAGGAAAAATAGTCATGGCGAAACAATGAATAATGTTCCTTAGGTCATTTTATATGGGTCGGCCAAATTTTAGACGATTCGGGCCTGGTCGCCCGGAGCCATGTAAATGGAATAGGTATAACACATGAAAATCTGAGAATCAGGCGGAATTTCTATTTTATGGCCCTAAAGTGCCAACAATTGAGTAATGGTCATGGAGAGGCTACGAATAATGTTTCTTAGGTGGTTTTTGATGGGCCAGCTAAATTTTAGGTGATCAGGCCCGAGCGCCCAGACCTATATAGATGGCGTGGGCTATAGCACACGAAAATCTAGGAATCAAGCGGAATCCAATTTTATGGCCCTAAAAATTAAAAAAAGGAACAGTAGTGGAGAGGCGATGACTAATGTTCCATAGATTTTTTTTTGGGCCGGCTAAATTTTAGGTGATTCGGGCCCGGGCGCCCGGACCCTTGCAGATTGCATAGGCTATAACACACGAAAATCTGGCAATCAGGCAAAATTTTAGTTTTATGGACCTAAAATGCCAAAAAATAAGGAATAGTCATGGCGATGCGATGACTAATGTTACTTAGTTCGTTTTTGATGGGGCAGCTAAATATATGGCGATTAGGGCACGAGCGCCCCAGACTAATGCAGATGGCATGGGCTATATCTCGGAATCAGGGCAAAATTCTAGTTTTTTGACCGTAAAATGCCAAAAAACTAGGAACGTTCATGGAGACACGATGAATAATATTCTTTAGGTCATATTTGATGGGCCGACTAAATTTTAGGCAATTCGGGCCCGAAAGCTTGGATCCATGCAGATGACATGAGTTATTGCACACGAAAATATAAAAATTGGACCGAATTACAATTTTATGACCCTAAAATGCCAAAAATGAGGAACAATTATGACGAAGCATTGACTAACTTTCCTTAGATTATTTTTGATGAGCCAACTAAACTTTAGGTGACTCAGGCCCGGGTACCTGGACCCATGCAGAGAGCATGAGTTATAGCACACGAAAATATAACAATCAGGTAGATTTTCAGTTTTATGGCCCTAAAGGCTAAAACGCCAAAAAAACAAAGGACGGTCATGATGAGGGGATAGCGAGTGTTCCTTAGGTTGTTTTTGATGGGCCGGCTAAATTTTAGGCGATTCAGTTTCAGGCGCCCAAACCCATGCAGATGTTGTGGTCTATAGCATACGAAAATATAGGAACGGGGCAGAATTTTAGTTTTATGGCTCTAAAACACAAACAACGAGGAAGGGTCATGGTGAGGCAATGAATACTTTTCCTTAGGTTGTAATTGATGGCTCGGCTAAATTTTAGGCTATTCGGGCTTGGCCGACCGGACCCAGGCAAATGGCATGGGCTATTTGGGAATCCGGCGAAATTCTAGTTTTATAACTCTAAAATGCCAAACAACGAGGAATGGTCATGGCAATGCAATGAATAATGTTCCTAAGGACGTTTTTGATGGGTTGGCTAAATTTTAGGCTATTTGATCTTGGGCGCTCAGACCTATGCAATTGCGTGGGCTATAGCACACAAAAATTCGAGAATCGAGCAGAATTCCAGTTTTATGACCCTGAAATGCCAAAAAATGAGGAACGGTTATGGCGAGGTGATGACTAATGTTCCTTAGTTCATTATTGATGGGAAAGCTAACTTTTTAACAATTCACGCCCATTTTTTCCAGTCCCATGCTGATGGCATAGGCTATATCACACGAAAATCTGGGAATTGGGTGAAATTCCAGTTTTATGGTCCTAAAACGCCAAAAATGAGGAACGGCCATGACGAGGTGATGACTAATATTTCGTAGGCCATTTTGGATGGGCCGACTAATTATTAGACGAATAGAGCCCGGGTGCACAGACCCATGCAGATGCCGTGGGCTGTAGCATACTAAAATCTTTAAATTGGGCAGAATTCCAATTCTATGGACCTAAAATGCAAAACAATAGGAAACGGTCATGGAGAGGCGATGAATAATGTTCCTTAGGTCATATTTTATGGGCAGGAAATATTTTAGGTATTCAGGCTTGAGTGCCCGGACCCCTGCAGATGGTGTGGGATATAGCACACGAAAATATGAGAATCAGGCAGAATTCTAGTTTTATGGCCCTAAAGTGCTAAAAAAAGGAACGATCATGGTGAGGTGATTAATAATTCTTTTAAGGTCATTTTTGAAGGATTGGCTAAATTTTAAGGGATTTGGGGCTGGGCCCCTAGACCCATGCAGATGGCAAGAGTTGTAGCAAAGGAAAATATGGGAATAAGGTAAAATTCCAATTTTATGGCCTTAAAATGCCAAAAATGAGGAACGGTCATGGCGAGACGATGACTAATGTATCTTAGGTAGTTTTTGATGGGCTGGCTAAATTTTAGTTGACTCAGGCCTAAGCAACCAGACCCATGTAAATGGCGTGGGCTATAATACACGAAAATATGAGAATCTGGCGCAATTCCTGTTTTACGGCCCTAAACCGCCAAAAAATGAGAAACGTTCAAGGCGTTTTGATGTATAATGTTCCCTTGGTAGTTTTGATGGGCTAGCTAAATTTAAGCCTAATCGGGCCTGAGTGCCCGTACCTAGGCTGATGGCGTGGTCTATATCACACAAAAATGTGGGAATTGTATGGAATTCTAGTTTTATAGACATAAAAAGCCAAAAAATGAGAAATAGCTATGGTGCGACGATGACTCATGTTCCTTAGGTCATTTCTAATAGGCTGGCTAAATTTTAATTGATTCAGGCCCGGGCACATGGAACCATGCATATGACGTGGCAATAGCATACAAAAATATGGAAATCGGGCATAATTCCTATTTAATGGCCCTAAAACGCCAAAAAATAAGGAACAATCATGGCGTGGCGAAGACTAATGTTCCATAAGTCATTTTTGATGGTCAAGCTAAATTTTTAGGCTAATCGGGCCCGAGCGCCCGGACCGATGCATACAAAAATTTGAGAATCCGGTGGAATTCCAGTTTTATAACTCTAAAACACCAAAAATGAGGAATGGTCATGGCGATGCAATGACTACAGTTCCTTAGATCATGTTTGATAGGCTGGCAAAATTTTAGGCTATTAGAGCTTGTGCGCTCGAACCCATGCAAATGGCGTGGGCTATAGCACCTGAAAATTTAGGAATCAAACAGAATTTCAATTTTATGACCCTATAACGCCAAAAAATGAGGAGCGGTAGCGAGGCGATGACTAATGTTTCTTAGTTCATTTTTAAGTGGGAGGCTTAATTTTTGGCGATTCGGGCTCGGGTGCCCAGTCCCATGCTGATGGCATGAGTTAATGAGGCGAAATTCCAGTTTTATGGCCCTAAAATTCCAAAAAATGAGGAAGTTTATGCCGAGGCGATGAATAATGTTCCTAAGATCATTTTTGATGGGCTGTCTATAGTTTAGGTGAATCGATCCTGGGCGCCCGGAACCATGCAAATAACATGGGCTATAGCACAGAAAATCTAGGAATCGAGTGGAATTCTAATTTTTATGACCCTAAAATGCCAAAAAGAGGAACAGTCATGACGAAGCAATGACTAATGTTCTTTAGGTCATTTTTGATGAGAAAACTAAATTTTAGGTGATTCTGGCCCAGGAGCCCAGATCCAACCAAATGATGTGGGCTACAATACACAAAAATATGTAAACCAGGTGGAATTATGGTTTTATCGCTCCAAAATGCTAAAAAATGAGAAACGGTCACGAAAAGGCAATGACTAATGTTCCTTAGGTCATTTTTTATGGGCCGGATAAATTCTAGGCAAATCAGGCTCGCACGCCCGGACCAACACAGATAGCGTGGGTCATAACACACGAAAATCTAGGAATCCAGCGGAATTCCAATTTTATGGTCCTCAACGCCAAAAAAATGAGAAATGATCATGGAGAGGCAATTACTAATGTTTCTTAGTTTATTTTTGATGGGCCGGTTAAATTTTAGGCGATCCGGGCTCAGGTGCCCAAACCAATGCATATGGCGTGGGCTGTTGCCCACGCAAAAATATGGGCTATAACATATGAAATATGAGAATAGGGCAAAATTTTAGTTTTATGGCCCTTAAATACCAAAAAACGAGGAACGATCGTGGCGAGTGATGACTAATGTTCTTCATGTTATTTTTAACGGGCCGACTAAATTTTAGTTGATTTAGGCTGGGCACCCGGACCCATGCAGATGGCGTCGGCTACAGCACACGTAGATATGGGAATCAGGCACAAATTCTTATTTTATGGCCCTAAAACTCCAAAAAATCATGAATGATCATGGCGAGGTGATGACTAATATTCTGTAGGTCCTTTTTTGGGACCGGCTAAATTTTAGGAGATTCAGGTCCGAGCGCTCGTACCCATACACAGGGGTGTTCATAAAAACCCAAAATACCGATCAAATTTGGTTTGGTTTTGGTTTTAATCAGAAAAAAATCGAACCAAACCGACTATAGCAGTAGCTATTTCAAATTTATTATTACACCTATTGTGAGCATGTGATTTTTGCCCTAAGCACATTATTCCCAAAAATTTCAAATAAAATGATTTCTTTATTATTTTATAATTTTTGTGAATTTTGTGTTAATTGGTTGCATTTTATTTGTGCATATGAAAATACAAAAATATGCATTTGCATTTAGGATTTAATTTCATATCTTAGTTAATTAGGGGTTAAGTTGTTTTAGAACAAAACATGAAAAATCACAAAAAATAGTTCACTTTTGCATTTAATTGTTTTAATTGAGAATTTGTCATGGAATAGTTTTTAAACAATTTTAAAAGTTAATTAGTTTTTGCTTTGAAATATTTTAGGATTTTATGTTAATT
>MDKF010417058.1:0-19074 GCA_026770625.1 Nicotiana glauca | reverse complement strand
TTGAATATTTTAGTACAATGTTATGACGCATCTCATATTATTGTATTATTTTCTTGAAAAATACATTATATAGTTTAATCCTTGTAGGATTAGAGAAGTATGTGGAGCACAAGTTATATATTTGTGCTATGAAGACTTATCGGAAAAAAATCCCAAAAACCCGAAAAAACCCTAAAAATCCGAGAAAACCCGAGATTGAAAAACCCGATTTCGTTGGTTTGGTTTGGTTTATAGATTTAAAAATCCGACACTATCGATTTGGTTTGGTAATTGAAAAATCTGAACCAACCCCGCCTATGCACACCCTTAGTGACAACCATAGTCATGATGTTAATTAAGGTATATCTTCTGATTTGGTTAAATTGACTGATCACGCCCAACTATGTTATAAAAAGGACTAAGCGGTCGTTATAAATATGATCCGGTTAACAAGTCCGGAGTCGAATATCACAGGAAATTAACCTACTAATTACAACCACTAGTTTCGCACGAATCCAAGTAATCAACCTTCAAAAAGATTTGAAGAGTTGTCACGATCATTCACAAAGATTTCAGTGAACTATTGAAGCTATCAGTGTGATTGATCATACAAGTATCAAGGGCTTTCGGTAGACTTCTTTCATTTTCGAATTAGCTTGCGACAAGTCCGAGCATTAGTATGAGTTCGGTGACATGTTTTTACTAACTAAGAGCAAAGTAATTAAAATACAATAATTTATAACTAACAGAGCAAATGTTGTGGACAAGATTTGGAAAAGTCTAGGGTTATGATTTTCCTTATTGTTGGAATCTCCCCCGCCACATTTCCTATAAATTCTCCTAAGTATTCTCTACCGATCGTGAGTGCTTTGGGTGTCGTAACTCTTTCTCGAGCAACTACCATAATTTACTAGACGTATTCTCTCGAACTACGTTAGCTGGCACTAATTCACCGCTCATTATGGGCGCACCAAGGTTTTGTTATCTCTAATCCCACCTTTAAATCCTCCATATTGATCTCTCAAATACGATAGAAGTGGTGTTATTAAACAACTACATAAACGTGTACTCTTTCTCTTGAGCAATATATACACTAAATAGGCACAGTTAATTGAGAGCTCTTCAATCAACAACAACGAAAATATAGTTTAGCAAGTAGACAAAAATCAATGACAAATTTATATTAAACGTAGTGAAAAATCATCCTTCAATAGATTCTATCAAACCCTAGATGAGAGAGTAAGCTACTCATAAATGTATCAACAATCATCATGATGTTCAAAGATATTAAACTACAAAGTAACGAGATAAACAGAGAAAAAACTCGTGTTTTTCTCGCTCCACATTGCCCTGTCGCCTTTTTCTTCTCCAAAATAGTGTCCAACCCTTTCTCAACTCGTTTGGGGAGTATTTATATGTTAAGGTCGAAATCCCTCAGTCCAAATCCGAGTTGGAATCTTTTAAGCCTCAACTTTTAATCACCGGGCTATAAACCTCATGAGGCCAGGCTTATAGCGCGGTCAACATGGCTACAGAGCTGGCTATGCTTGGCCTGTAGTGCGATCAAGCTTGCTATACTTGTTTTGTAGCACGGTAAAGCAGGCTATAGAGCTGGCTATGCTAGGCTTATAGCACGACTTGGGTACTTGGTGATTTTATGCCTTTTTCTTGAATTTTCTTCCTACTCTTGTGCAACTTTCATTCGACTCTTTATTTTGATGCTTCTACACATAAAATAATACAATTTAGCTCAAATATCTCACACTTATTCACTAAACCAACAAGATATGGGGCAAGTAATGTACTAAAAGTATAGCATTTTGGCCGAACATCATCACCCCACACTAAAACGTTGTTCGTTCTCGAGTCAACCACCAATTCACATTAACCTAGAGCCTTTTATTTTCTTTTAGCACATCCGAAGCACACTATATCTATCATTATGGTTGATAGCAAGTTAGTGAAGTTGAAAGCCTACAAGTGTAGGTCGTAGTTTTTTGTCCCCTTGAGTGGGATTTTTTCACGTAAAAATCCCGTGTCTCTTTTACGTACTGCTTCATTAGTATTCTCAATAGAAACTCATAGAGGACTAGGTACTCTATCGTTTGGTGGACTCATATAAACTAACAATTGGTATCAGAGCAAGTTCTTTCTAAAATATTAACACCTAGAAAGAATCTCAATGGCTGCTCCGCCCAACTTTGAGTAAGGACAATCAACCTACAGACCTCCTAGATTCAATGGTCAATACTACGGCTGGTGTAAGACTCGTATGTATGATTTTATAATGGCTGAAGACTCAGAATTATGGGACATCATCTATGATGGTCCACATGTTCCTATGAAGAATCTTGGAGAAACTGGACCAATGGTGCCGAAAGACAGAAAGGAGTACCGTGATATTGACAGAAAAGTCGTAGAAATGAACTATCGTGCCAAGAAAATCTTGGTATGTGGTATTGGACCTGATGAGTACAACAGAGTCTTAGCTTGTGATTCTGCCAAAGAAATATGGGAAATATTGCAAACTGCACACGAAGGAACTACTCAGGTTAAACAATCCAAGATTGACATGCTCACCACTGAGTATGAGCTCTTCAGGATGAATGATGATGAGTCTATACAAGATATGCACACTAGATTCACATCAATCATAAATGAGCTTCATTCACTTGGAGATGTTATTCCCAGAAACAAGCTTGTAAGGAAAATTCTCAATGTCCTACCTAGTTTTCGGAGAGTAAGGTGAATGCCATCACTGAAGCTAAAGATCTACAAACTCTAACCATGGATGAGCTGATTGGTAATCTGAAGACATACGAGATGAAAAGAAAGAAAGACAGTGAAAGGAGAGAGCCAAAGAAGGAAAAGAATCTAGTGCTCAAGGCTGAAAATAGTGACTTAAGTGAAGAAGATAGTAATATGGCCTATCTTACTAAAAGGTTTTAAAAGATGGTTCAAAGAAATGGTGGTATACCAAAGAGGGGCAGTTCAAGTAAACAAGGATGATCTCTATCCCATGTGCGAAAAGCCAGGGCATTTCATCAAAGACTATCCACTTCTGAAACATGAGCAATACATGCAAAACCCTGACAAAGCAGCAAAAAGGAACCCGGCTCCAAACAAATGATTTAGTCAAAAAAGTGCAACTAACAATATTGTGAAGCAGGCTTTTGCTGCTTGGGGAGACTTATCTAGTGAATCAGAAAGGGAACTAGATGTAAAAAATAGCTCCGTGATAGCAGTGGAAATTGAAGCAAGGAAATATGACTCACTATTTGTGCTGATGTCTCAGTCTGATGATGATGAAGAGGATGAAGATGATGAGGTAAATTTCAGGGATGTTTAGAGAAATCTGAAAACCTACTCTTATAAGAAGTTAATATCATTAGCAAATGTTCTAATTGATGCATATTATAGCCTTATTAATGATAAGGAGATCTTGACCATAGAGCTAGGAGATGCTGAACAATCTAGAGATGATTTGGTGGTTTGTTTAGTGGATCTAAATAAGACCATAACTAATCTTAAAAAAGAAAAGGAAGTTTTGAATGAAAAAATAAATAGTGTAAAACATGAGAGAGATGACCTTATGGTAGTGGTTGTTGATTTGAAGGAAACCACATAAGCCTTTAGCAATGAAAAACACACTCTAGAAGAGAAAATTGCAGCTACTGAGCAAGAGAGGGATGAATTTTTAGTGATAATCACTTACCTAGAGGAAACTATTGAGAGACTCAAATCAGAACTTAGGCCTACAAGTATTGAGAAAGGGAAAGAAGTAGCCAGTGAGTCACAGATCAATCTTGAAAAGGAATTGAATGATGTTAAAACTAGTCTATATGGTGAACTTGAGAAAAATAGGCAGCTTCAAGTTGAACTAAAGAAAGTAAACGTTGATCTTGAAAAATCTCTCAAGTGGACCTGGTCCTCAGATGATGTCACTGCTATGTACTTCAAAAATAGTGGAAACAAGCAGAGAACAGGGTTTCAAAAGGAGAAAACATCTTACAACCCTTACAACGAGTATGTCACATTTTCGGATAACTAGCTTTGTAACCACTATGAGAACAATGGGCACTTCAAAGAAAATCGTCAGGACAAGGTCCAATCTGTTCATAAAAACAAATTTTTTACTAAAAAAGTGACTACTAAGGAGGGATCAAGTACCGCTCGCAAGAAACGAATATTGGCTGCATGGACTAGAAAAGCTCTTATCCATCCCTTTTCTCATAACAAGGGACCCAAACTAGTTTGAGTTCCTAAATCTAACCCATGATTTATATATACAGGGAACAGTGAGAGGAAGCGGACTACAATGGTTCATGAACAGTGGATACTAAAAGCACATGACTAGAAACACCACAGATTGTCTCTCACTGAAAGCCCTGCAGGAAAGGGAATGTATTCTGTGGAAATAAAAAAAAGAGTTACATTCTCGGTGATTGGAAAAGTTGGAAAGTCTCTATCACACTCGGTTGAGAATGTGTACTATGTGGATCACTTGAAGTACAGTCTCTTGAGTGTTTCTCAAATCTGTGTTAAAGGGAGCAGAGTAGAGTTCTTATAAAAAATGCGTACAGTTACCAATTTGGTAACTGGTGAAGTGGTATTAGTCACTAAAAGAACAAGAACATCTACTTTGCTGACCTTAAATCCCTACAAGCTGGTGATATGAGCTGCTTGAAGGCAGTTGACAATGATGCAAAACCTTGGC
The DNA here is from genome assembly GCA_026770625.1 of Nicotiana glauca. NCBI lineage: Eukaryota > Viridiplantae > Streptophyta > Magnoliopsida > Solanales > Solanaceae > Nicotiana > Nicotiana glauca. The sequence goes on along the minus strand of MDKF010417058.1, from coordinate 14,378 downwards.
ATAAAAGATTGGGACATGCAAGGTTCTTACTTCTGAATGAACTAATTTAGAAGAACCTGGTTCATGGGCTTCCATATTCAAGATCCACCTGAATACTATTTGTTAGAGCAAAGAAAGAGATTTTTGAGATATTTGCAACACTTGTCAAGAAGATCCAAGTGGAGATGGAACTGAAGGAAGCACGTATAAGATCTGACCACGGAATAGAATATGTCAACGCCAAAATTTGATGAGTCTTGTAATGAAAACGGGATCACTCACAACTTCTTAGCACCAAGGACTCCAAAACTAAATGATGTTGTTGAAAGGAAGAAAAGAACTCTAGAAGACATGGAATGGACAATGCTCATCGACAGGGGAATCGCCAAAGAATTTTGGGCAGAAGCAACAAACAATGCTTACTACTTGGTGAATAGGTGTACGATCAGGTCCCTCCTAAACAAAATCCCCCAAGAGTTTCTCACGGAAGAAAACTGAAGATAACTCATCTAAGAATCTTTGGATGCAAATGTTATGATCTCAACAATGAAAAGGAATGGCTTGGGAAGTCTAATGCAAAAATGTGATAATGGAATCCTTCTAAGATATTCCTCTTAAAGCAAAAGTCTACAATGTCTACAACCAATGAGCACAATATGTGTAAGAAAGTGGTCATGAGCTATTCAGCAAGACTCCTTCTTCTAACAAGGGAGGAAACCGTAACGATCAAGATAATGAACCTCTTTTGGTTCCTGGAAAATATATGATGTTTCATATGTAGTGCAAAAGACTCTACAAGTAGAAGAAAAATGAGTGTAGGGAAATTCACTTAATTTACTCAGTTCTCCTACTAATCAAAATTTCAGTTCCCATAAGGAAATGCATCATTTTGAAGGAAACAAAGTTATTTGGTGGTCAAGAAGAGCACATCTGGAATGATTCATTCTAATGGATCATCATATTGGGTACGAGGAAATACAATCGAGCGGTTCTCTCAAACAGCTGAAGCAGACGCTCTTAACATGGAAAAGAACCTGGTCTAGCAAAAGGACCAAACTCGTTGATGTCAGATACATTTGTCTCAGAAATAATTAAAAAAAGTGCCTATCTGTATGTGATTTTTCTGCACAAGAACATCAAATTGCAGATATCTTCTCTAAAGCCATTGAGCGAGAAACATTTTGAAAGAAACAGGGTAAAGCTGGGGCTGTTGAAGCTTAATTGAGAACTTGGTACCTCATCAACTGACTATGAAAATCTTCTTCAGGAAAAACTAGCTAAAGTGTTTTCTGGCCAAGCCTAACTCACATCGATACTGTTGTAGGTAAACATGCATGACGATCGTAGAAGCTAAAGGTACAATTATAAACTTCGAAAGAAGGGCTGCTAAAATCTTTTTCAAAAAGCGTTCGGGCATCAGGTTCCTGTACCACAGGTTAGTAGTAATGTGTTGTTTTGCATGCTTTCTCAAAAAGGTTAACAAAATTAATTCAACTGTCACATCATTCGACTTTTCAAAGTCTGCATGTCATGTCTTTTCTTTCAAATCCCTTCACTTCCTCTGCATGATAACGTTTTCCCACAAACCTATCATCATTTTCAAGACTCTTCAGAACCCGTTTCTCTCTTTTCTCATCATTAGCCCCTCTTCCCATAAAACTCTCTCTCTCCCTCACATAAAGTCATGAACCTTCATCTGTTTTGTATCTCTATGATCTTCTTTTCACTTCTCTTTCACTCAACTTCCATACCAAATCCTTCTATAATGGCAATCGAACAATCGCTTCCTTCTCCCACCATTAACACTACTCCCACTTCCCTATCTTCCTTAAATTCACCCAGAAATTCACTCTTTCTAATGCTACTGCACCCACACCTATTTCCTCCTCATTTCCTATTATTTTTTCTTTTCTATCAAACTTTATCTCCCTTCTATGTGTTGAAAACCCCATGTCTCCTCATTCCTCTAATCTCACCAAATAAAATTTAGGAAGTGTTACCTCTCAGGTGTCAGAGGTCTCTGAGGATGATCCTGATCAGTATTTGACCTCCTCCATTTTGGACTTAGTGGCTCTCACAGAGTAACCAGAAAAGGAATCAGCGTACAATATCATGTCTATCGCTATTGAAAGTATGTTAAATGAAAGAGCCTATCTCTTGTCTGAGTATTAGGGGGAAGAAACTCCATTCCTAGGCGATGAAAGAACCATGGTACTCTTCGAGTCTTTAATCCATGAAGCAGTCCCAGAAAAACCGACTGGAAGACCTGATTCTCTTCTAGATAAATCCACTCTGGAAGCTCTTGATTATCCTAAGCCCTTAGAATCCTCTTCCAAGTCACCCACTATCAGATTGCAGCAGAAAGAGGCCTTCAAGTCTACCTTGCAGAAAATTAAGAGGAGTGTCAAGACAAGTAAGAAGAGGTTGATAAAACAAGGGGAATCTATGACTGACAAAAGCATTCTAGTGGGTGAGGTTGGCAAAGATGCTCTAAAGGAACTCAGTTCCTTAGTAGAACGATCTATAAAAATCCAAAAGTCTGTGGATGAAGCTTCCGATGAAGCTATTGAAAAACAAAATGGAACATCCGTGAAGGGTAGCAGTAAGTCTAAGAAGAGTATAGTTGAGCAAGCTATATTTGTAGAAGATACTGTGGGGATTGTAATTTGGAAAGGGAAATCTATTGAAGGATCGAGAAAACAAAAATGGGAAACTGTAGGGGAACTTGGTTCACTGAAGATCATACCTAGTGATAGTGATCTTTGGCAGGAGAGATTGAGAACTTAGAAAGTCTTATGGGGTTGTATATTTGATCCGACAATTTCAGAAATAGCAGGTATGAGGAAAATTCAGGAGATAATAGAATTTCAGCAATGGAAGAACTTGTTTCAGGAGAACGTGCCTACATTGTACAAAGATGCGGTACAAAATTTCTACGCATCTCTCTTCACTGCTGAGGGGGATCACATATAATGTGCTAGTAAATGGAGTAGACATTGTACTTGATGCTTCAGCATTGGGGAAGGTTCTCCAAATTCCATGTGAAGGAATGTCCTCAGTCAAAGGTGTCTGTGGTGCCAGCTTTAGGAGAGCTATCATGAAAGAGTAAGCTATTCAGTAGGGGGAACATGTGCATATGAAGGTACTACTTCCTGAGTATAAGCTTCTCTTTGAGCTGGTTAATAAGGTAATTTTACCTCGTTCTGAGAGACGTGCTATTGCTATAAAGTCTGATCTGGTCTTAATGGAGGCTCTTGATGAGTTTGTCCCGATCAATCTGCCAGCAATCATGATAGATCATATACAAAAGGTGGCAAACTTTAAAGGTGGGAGTCATGGGCTTCCATATGACTTTCTCCTCACTCAAGTTTTAAGTTTTACAAGGTTCCTTTAGGTAATCCCAAAGTGGGCACATGCAAGTAAACCTTCTCTAAAACCATTCTGGAAGAATGTGAGTGCGTAGAAAAGGTTGGTGGAATCATCTCAACCATTTCTCATCTGATCAATGCTCAAAATGTTGCTTTTGAAGAGATCAAAAGGTTGAGGGCTCAGAATGCCATACTAGAAACTCAGCTCAGTCAAGCACTTAAAGGGCCCAGTTCCGTTAATGAAGAAGTTGCCTGCCTAATAAAGGAAAATCATAAGCTTCACACAAAACTGCTTGAAGAGCAGCTGTCTGCAAATACCCAACTGGACCTGGTTCTCAAGACCCTTGCTGCTTCTCTCTCCTAGTCTCCCTCTTTTAGTGCCTCTTAGATACCTCCTAGTGACCAGTTGTCTTCTGTTATGATGTTTTGTGCTGTTGTTTCCATTTTTGTTTGTCTTTTTGCTGATGGCATGCTGGATTTCACCATTACCGCTCCTGTTTTGCTCAGTCCATTGTTCATATCAATGAAACAACTCCTCTTTTTGCTTGTACAATGTTGTTTTCCATTGGTTTCTCTTTTCTGTCATGTTGTTTCCACATATGTGGCATTAGTTGGTTGTGTTAGGCTTCTTTATGTTATTTTCCTGCTTGTGTATTTTTAATTATGCCAAAAGAGGGAATATAGTAGTGTATAGTATTGTGAAACGAGGGATCAATAGTTGTTTGTCTACTTGTGTATTTTTAATGTTGCCAAAAGGGGGAAGATAGTATTGTGAAATGGGGGATCAAAAGCAAAAGGTCAGGGGGAACTTATGAAAAATTAATTCAAAATAGGGGATCTGATTAAGGGGGAATCAAAAGCAAAAGGTCAGGGGGAACTTGTGAAGTTCCTGATACCTCATCTGGTCATTTCTGCTCTAAACAAATACTATCAATGCCTAAGTTTGTCATCATCAAAACGGGGGAAGTTGATGGGTTTTCAATGCCTTTGCCTTATGCTTCTTATGTTTTGATGATCTAACAAACTTATTGTTAAGAACCAGATAGGGAACCTGACTCACTTCGTACACATTTCAAATGAACGAAGTTCAGTCTGAACTCCAGCTAATGAACTAGTAAAAAGAGGAACACGATAGGGACTTGATCCTTTGGTGTTCTCTGACAGAAGTATAAATCAAATATACCGCTGGAACGCAACTACATAAAGTGATCTCCTGCAACTGTACACGCGACAGTGCAGCAGTCACTTCCCATTGGGAAGAAGCGTGTACCAAGAATTGACATCATCCTTGTGATTTCTTTAATAGTATAACAACATGTTGCAAGGCACAAGATATTCACTTGAGAATTTAGTGATATTCTCTCAAGCATTAAAGTGTTGATCCAGCATTGAGGTCACAAGTGTATCAAGAACAAGAAGACAGCTCCACCAAAGGATCAGTTTCACAATGAGTCTATGTGCATCCATAGTTGAGTTGTAATCTTGTTATTTGTTGTTCATTATAACTCCTATCTCGCTTTATTAGAAGCTATGTTTTAGAAAACCCAAAATCACAAACCTTCTAAGTTTGTATTGTGAATAGAGTTAGTCATAAGTTAAAGTCTTTGTAACTAGAGAGTGACAAAGTGGCATGTGGAAGAGTATCACAAGTTAGTTGAGTTGAAGTCTTTGTAATAGAGTCATTACAAAGTGGCTTGTAAATGTGTGATTAAAATTTAGTGAAGTTGAAAGCCTACAAGTATAGGTCATGGTTTTTTTGTCCCATTGAGTGGGATTTTTCCACGTAAAAATCTCGTGTCTCTTTTACTTACTGCTTTATTAGTATTCCCAGTAGAAACTCATAGAGGACCAGGTACTCTATCGTTTGGTGGACTTATAGAAACTAACAACATCCTCGTCCTCTGGGAGTCTCTAGCTATCGGCAAGCCCAACCAAATGCTAGGCATGAACATTAAGCGGAAATGCTCCTCCAATATGGCTCTCTCCTCCGTAGTGGCTGGTCTCCCTCCAATCTAAAGCTGTAAGTCCACCATCACATATAAATGGGCCATAAAGCTGTCGTCTCGAGCATTGAGCTCGACATTACTCAATGAGGACATAACACTCTCCTTCTTTGCTTGGATGCTGATGATGTCCATCAGTCAGAGGGTGGTGGAATGACTACATGAAAATTTCTCTCCTCTTCCACTTCTTCTTTTCTCAAGTACTGAGTCTACATGTTACCGAAGGACAACTATCAATTCTCTTGCTTGTTCTCGCCTGCTCCATCTAGTAGAATATCAACTAGCCCATATTCACTTTATGGTCAGTCGTTAGGAAGTACAGTAGGCAGACCCTTTCACGGCTAATCAAAGTTTCATGGTTGCATGGTAGTAGCCGTGTGTTGATTAATTTCAATCACACCTGAGCTTCCAGCTTCATTTTTCTCCTTGACAATTTCCTATGATGTTGGGTCTTCTTGTTACGGACCTAAGAAACCATAAAATTGACACCACATAGAGTGTATCTCAGTCCCAGATATGTTGGACGGGGCAATGAAGATATCCAGGGGCTTCTGGGGAACATCCGGAGCTCCCAAGTAACTGCATATAGCTAATATAGAAAAATCAATCAACCTCCCTCGAATAGGCACTAGCTGCTCATGATCATTTGGATCATAACCGTCGTAAAACTCACGGACAAGGTTTACATTGGTATCCCTAGTGTTTCCAAACACGTAGCTCAATCAAAGATCATGAATACCCTTCCAAATTGGTTGATACTTAGCTTTTAGATGGCTCTCATGAACAACCAGCTCAGAGTGTATATGTCCCGGGCGACAAAGCTTGTACCAGTCCTTAGAAGATGGGGGTATACTTTTAAGTCCAAATTCTCATTGTCTCGTAGGCTATGGGTGTGAGGCTGCTATAGCTGCAACCGCTTGCAACCCCTCAACCCGACTTGAAGTGGCCTCCCCTCCTTTCCTCTTTTTCGGTGGAGCTTCGAGGAAGCCTTGGCTTTGGTAAGAGCAGTAACCTTGCCCTTTCCTTTACCATTGTCCTTCTTAGAAGGCATATTTGTAAGTGAACATTAGTTAGCCTTATATACATTGAATTAATTTAAAACACGATCTTATGACCCAACACTTAAGAGTTCATCACATGATGTTCACAATTTTTTAGGCTACTTAGATTTCACCTTGTTATTTTTGCATGAGAATCAATCAATGTCACAACAATGTCTATTAAAATCGTGGTGCATATAGCTACCATCTCGGCTCTGGTGAGCCACCCCACACTTAAGATTTCAAGGGGTGCATGAAGACATAGCACCAGCATTACAATCTTGGAGACTCGGGCTCCAATGGAGACAAAGAATGCCTTTGAGGAATTTTGACAAACATTTAGCATGCACTAGTGCCATGAAAATGCTTGTAGGAATGAGGGGTTGCCTCACCCTACCAAATCGACTTGGGAATTTTGTGCTACCACCCTTTTAAACAACAACAATACCATTCTTATAGAGTTTATGGGGTTCGGAAAACAAGCACATTATTACTATGAAGAACATACTCAAAAGTAATCTGATTGCATTACTTCACCCAATTCAAAATTTGACAAAGAAAGGAGTTAGAAACCATACCTTAGATGCTTGGTTAGGGGGGGGGGTGGCTCTTCAATTGATATTGCTAGTAAGTGAATGAGTGGAGGAATGTATGAATTTAATGGAGTTCTTGTAAGTGAGAGAGGGAGAGGAGGGATGGCAATAGGTGTTTGGAGAGGAAAAGGAACGTGTGTGTGTTAGTGTGTAGGGCAGTGTGTTTAGGGAAGGTTGGGCATGTGTTATGTTTGGGAAGGGATGGGCGGTTAGATATTTAACTAAGATAGGTGCTTTAGGAAAAGGAAATAAGAAGAGAAGAGAAGAAATTAAAAAATATATCTAAACTACCTGGAGATGCGAGGTCTTCCGCGAGGTAGATCTCACTACAACCTAAGCGACACGAGGTCGGTAGCGAGCCAGATACTGGGCAACGCGAGGGATACGACCCAGTCCATTTTTCTACAGACTGTGCGGCGTAAGATAGGCAGTGAGGTCCAGGGCGCTTTAGAGAGCATGATGCTAGCTATTTCACGTGATTCTTGCCTTGCTTGGCGAGGTACAAAGTGTACTCAGGTGGTTTTCATTCAATTTTATGAACTACTCCAAGCGTTATGACCTCCCAACATGATTTAATGCATGTTCAAACACCAAGATTTAACAAAAAAAAACTTGTTAGTTCCTAAAAACAAAAACAAAATTCTAGTTAAACTAAAATAAACTACGAATTGGGTTGTCTCCCAATAAACGCCTTAGTTAGCGTCACCGCATGACAAATACAACATTATAATGGGTTGCTTTCCACGAAGCGCCCGATTTAACGTCTCGGCACGATGCATGTAATTACTCAAGGTTCACTCAACATTTGAGGCTTCTTCAAATGAATCATCACTACAACCTTTTCCTCATACATGCCAAGGTAATGTGTCAACCATTGCACATTGAATATAAACCTGTTCATTTCATCATTGGACTAAATTTCTACAGCTCCTCTTGAGAATAATTGCACAAATCTAAATGGTCCCAACCATCTAGATTTCAGCTTACCCAGAAACAATTTCAATCTTGAGTTATACAACAGCACGACATCTACGGGTTTGAAAATCCTCTCTTGAATATGTTTATCATGCATCATCTTCATCCTTTCTTTGTACAGCCTAGTGCTCTCAAAAGCATGGCAACAGAACTCATCAAGTTCATAAAGCTCTGTGACTCTACTTGTACCAGCAGCCTCCATGTCAAGATTTAATTACCTTAATGCCTAAAAAGCTCTATGCTCTAACTCTATCGGTAAGTGGCATGCCATTCCAAACACAAATTTATACGGTGACATACCAATCAAAGTTTTAAATGCACTATAGTAGGTCCGTGCATCATCTATTTTTTCCGCCCAATCAGTCCGAGTTGCATTTATAGTTTTGTTCAAAACACTCTTGATTTTATTTTTGACACCTCCACTTGTCCACTTGTTTGTGGGTGATACGAAGTGGCAACCTTATGGAGAACGACATATTTCTCCAATAACTTTGCAAAGGCTCTGTTGCAGAAGTGGGTGCCTTCATCACTGATCATCGCTTTTGGAGTGCCAAATCGAGTGAAGATATTTTTTGTTAGAAAACCAATAACTCCGTTTGCATAATTTGTTGGGAGTGCCATGACTTCTACCCATTTCGAGACACATTCCACAACTACTAGTATGTACTTGTTGCCATATGAGCTGACATATGGTCCCATAAAATCGATTCCCCATACATCAAATACTTCCACCTCTTATATTAGATTCATGGGCATCTCATGTCGACGGGAAATATTCCTTGTCCGTTGGCCCTCATCACAGTCCTTTACTCAAAAATTATGCGTCTTTAAACAACATCGGCCACTAAAAGCTTGACTCCAACACATTAGTAGTTGTCCTTACTCCTCCAAAATGGACTCCATAAGGCTAAGCATGACATTCTTGCAAAACATAAGCTTGATCTATCTTGGGAATACATCTCCGGATCATGTTATCAATACAAATCCTAAACAAATATGGTTCATCCCAGAAATACATGCGACAATTACGAAAAAACTTTTTCTTCTGTACAGAGGACAAGTCATAAGGAACAATATTGCTTGCCAAGTAGTTTTCAATATCAGCATACCATGGCTCTAACTTAAGTCTCGTGGCCAAAAGTTGTTCATCTGGAAAAGTCTCCACGATCTCTTGCACTTCAACCCTCTTTTCAGCTCCCTCAAGCCTAGAAAAGTCATTAACGACTTGGTTTTCTATTCTTATTCAGTCATGGATTTCCAGGTCAAACTCTTACAAAAGTAGTACCCATCGAGTCAAGTGCGGCTTTGACTCCTTGTTCTCAATTAGATACCTGAAAGCATCATGGTCATTATAAACTGTAATGACCTGATTGGTCATTTTGAGCATTTATGACTGGTTTGGCATTGAGTTCATGAGTAGCTTTATATTATTTGTATCGACTTACGGGCATGGTTGGATTCTATTTTTGGATGAATCAGAGTCGAATTGGAAGAAGGAATCTAGTTTTGGAAGCTTAAGCGGTGAGAGTTTGTCTAGAATTTGCCTTTTGATTAAACGGCTATGGAATGAGTTTTTGATGATGTCAGTAGCTTCATATGGTAATTTTCAACTTGGGCGTGCATTCGGATTTGGATTTGGGGTCCCATAGGATAATTGGAGGCATTTCGGTGAAAGTTGGAAAAGTTGAAGTTTGGAAAATGGAGAGGTTTGACCCATGGTTGAATTTTGGGTTATTGAGGTTGGGATATGATTCTGAAAGTTGGAACAACTCTATTATATCATTTGGGGATTGCCTGCAAAATTTGGCATCGTTTGGATTTGATTTGATATGGTTCGGATGCTTGGTTGCAATTCTTGAAGTTCTTGAAGTTCATAATGATTTTCATGCGTTTTGGCATCCGATTCATGGTTTTAGAAGTTATCTTGATGATTTGAGCACACAAGCGAGTTCGCGAGTTTTTTTAGACTTGTGTACATATTTGGTTTGGAGCCCTGAGGGCTCGGGTGAGTTTTGGATTGGTTTCGGAATGATTTGCATAGTCTTGATAGTTGGTACTGGTATCATCACATTTGTGATGTATTGGTCCCAAATGCGATAAACGCAATTGTGAAGCAGCCATCGCATTTGCAAGGTCCGGGCTGCTGGGCAGAGTTCGCATTTGCAAAGAACTCTGCTGCATTTGCGAAAGTCCTTCATCGCATTTGCGAAGATTTTGTCGCAAATGCAATTTTAGCATGGTAATTCCAGGCTTCGCAAATGCGAAGCTGTCTTTGCATTTGCGAACCCAGTGTCGCAAATGCGACATCTACAGCTTACTAAAAGCTGAGTATTCTGAGTTTTTGCTCATTTTTAAAAATTTTGAAAACTAACTCCGAGAGTGGGCAATTTTGAAAGAAGATCTTCATACCAAATCATCGAGTAAGTGTTTCTAATCAATTTCCAACTATATTTTGTGATTATATCTTAGATTTAACATCAAATTCATGAGAATCTAAAGGAATGTTTGGAAAAAAATTGGAAATCTTTCAAAAATATAAAATGATGATTTGAATGACCAATTGGTGTTGGAACTAGATAATTTTCATATGGGTGAAATCGTGTCGGAATGGACATTCAGTTTTTGTAAATTTTGTCGGGTTCCGAGGTGCGGGCTCGGGGAGTTGACTTTTTGCAAATTGTATAAGAATCATAATTTTGTTAATTGAAGTTGTTTTCTATTACATTGTTTGATGTACCTAGATTAAGCCGAGCGTTGATGAATTGGTAAAGAAAAAAGCTAAATTGAGTATTAATTTGCCGAATTGAGGTAAATATCTTACATAACCTTGTGTAGGGGACTCCCCTTAGGATTAGAGTTTTCTATGCTAATTGTAGTTTGTGCATGCGAGGTGACGAGTGTGTGCTCGGACTTATTTATGAAAAATTTGCCTTTAGGATTCTTAGGTTCTTATGTTCATTAAGTGAGGAGTTTTTCTGATATGATTGGGTTTCCTAATTGCTTATTTCACCTCCATATGCTCCATATGATGTTGTTAGCTTTCCTCTCACTCTTACTTGCTACTTGACCTATATTTTCCTTAATTGAAGTGATTGCCTTCCTTATTGTTTTGATACTTCTTGATTGGAATTCCTCTATGACTTCGTGAAAGTATGTTACATGTCCAATTGTTCTGATTACCAGTGTAGTTATTACATGCTTATTATGTCTTGTTGTTTTGTTAAGGTTATTATGCTTCTTGGTTTTTCGTGATCCTTATTACGTACAATTCATGCTTAAATTGACGATTATTCATGTTGAACAAGACTTATGACATCCTCTGGGTAATTGACCATTGATGAGTATTGACTCAAGTTGAGATCTATATTGCAAAGCTAACTGTTGAAACAAGATTGGTTATTGTTGATTCTATTGCCAGGAGGTTATTGTTTCTATTGTTGATTACCTTGCCGGGATGTTATTGTTTCTATTGTTGATTCCCTTGCGGGGATGTTATTATTTCTATTGTTGATTCCCTTCTCGGGATGTTATTATTTCTATTGTTTGGCTGAGGAATAGTGTAAAACACGAAGGGTGATGTTGTGCATGATATTGTGAGTGAGTGTTAATGCACGAAGGGTGATGCCATGCCGATATTGTGAGTGTAAAAGCACGAAGGGTGATGTCGTGCCACATTATTGAGAGTAAAAGTACGAAAGGTGATGTCGTGCCATGATTATGAGAGAGTTAAAGCATGAAGGGTGATGTCGTGCACATTTCTGTTTATGCATATGGTGAGGAAGAGTTATAAAGCATGAAGGGTGATAGATCTTAAATACTCTTACCTCATGCTTTGATGATTTAACGAACTTTCTGATAAAAACAAGTTAGGGAACCTAACCTACTTTGGATTGCTACAAACTTCAACAGACTCCAGTAAAAGATGAACTGCTACAGATTTAGGAGCTAGGAACCAAACAAGGACCTGATGCTCATGTGGTTCCTATATAGCAGTACAAGATCATTTGGACACAGTTAGAACTGAAGAGACTTGGCGGCATTGTTTCTGCCGCACTGCACCACACTGTCAGCCCACTAATTCTCTAACCAAACAAAGTACTCACATCACTTCTAATGATGTGATCAAGATGTTCCAAAGTGGCTTTATAAAAAACATCACTAGAAGGTTTTTGTTTCTCATTCAAGCTTCTAGCAAAAATAGAAAAATCATTCTCTCAAGCTTGAAGAACAAGGTTGAACGCCACTGTTGACACCCCTTTTTTTTCTAAAGCGAAAATCGGGTTTACGACATTTGGGAAAGACAACTCTATTCCTATTTGAGAATTGGGTTTTTGGATTTGAAGAGTCGCCACCTAATGATTATAGTGCATTAGGACACTATAAGGAAGAATTTGAGATGAAGAACCAGAGTTAGGGTAAGGGCTATAAATTATCTCGAGGGGAAGGTGTTAGGTACCCCTCAAGATTCACTAGTGTGGTTCCCGGCCATGTTATAATTATGACTTTAAGCAAGCAAACATGAGTAGACAAGCAAGAATTACAAATACAGTGGGGGACTTTCATATAATAGTTTCAAATAATTTGAAACTAAAACAAAGTTAAAGAAGCGGAAATTTGAAAAGAAGCAGTTTTTTGAAATAGAATAAACAAGTAAAGGGAGAAGGGTCCTACGTTTATAAATCATATAGATCACCCCGCACAACACCCGGTAATTGTTTATACACGTGGTGTTATCGCGTGGTCATCATATCCATATTCTACCCTTCCCATCCCGTTAAGGTATTAAAGCGCGGAATGTCTCGTTACTTATTGCATGCTAGTACCCGTCCCAATCCTATCAGTCCCGGAGGCAATTGGACTACTAGTCCTAAAGGGAGAGGGGGTTTGGCGTCTTTTAGGAGTTTTCAAAGGACAAAATACTAAGACGTCATTCACAACACATAAATCAAGCAAATGGGGGAAGCAAATAAGCAAGTAGGGCTCAAATAGGCCTCCTTGAATCAGATAAAGCCATAGAGTTTATTATGTCTTACACGTACTGGTTTGGTCTTAAATTAAATAAAGCGACGAGCGGAGGTTCACCACATATTTTTAGATGGGAAGTCTGCATTAGGCTCACTCGAATGCAGTTGTCTAAAACTGATCTGATTGATTAATTAATCCTTTTTCTAAGTGTTGGATAGAATTACTGATTTTAAAACATGAACTAATTATAAAACAAATTTACAGAGTAAAAGGAGTTTCAGAAAAGAAGGTACTGTTCTTGAAAAGGTTTAACGAAAAAGAAATGAACTTCAGAGGACATGCAGATTACTTGGAAAAGAGTTTCACGAGTTTCAGAAAAATGCAGATTCATTTAGAAAAGATCTGTTACTTTACGAGCTTCAGTAATTAAAAAGGGTGAATGCTAATTTGAATGAATGAAATGACTTAGATTCAAAGCTCCTATAGGCATGCTCTCTATGCGTTTACTGATTTGGACCTTTTAAACATGAGTGTTGTAGACATGGTATCCATATACAATTCTGTTGTTAAGCCTAATTGTTTGCCTAATGACGATATTATATGTAGAAATGCAAATCCCTATAGGCATGGTATCTATATGCTTAGTTGTAGAAATCAAATGTTAAATCCTATAGACATGTTTTTTACGTGTGAAGTTGCACGAATCAGAAATAAATCCCTAACATATTCTCTACGTGTGAAGTTGCACGAATCAGAAATAAATCCCTATAGGCATATTTTCTATTCCTAGTGCATAAAAGTAAATCCCCTCCCTTTTTACTAAATCCCCATGAGTTTATACAAATTATTACAGACCAGAAGAGTACAACTAAAATAAAACATACATCAGGAATTATCAGCTACATCCGAGCAGCCTAATTCAGACTTAGTGTCTAATAATATGAGATTGAGCCACTCCCGAGATCCAGATTTCTAAGTCCTTCTCTTATCTAGGGTGTTTCAGAGATCCAAGGGGCTACAGGAACCCCAATAAGTGCTTACACCTATGATGCTAATCAGAATGAGTTGTAGTGCAGTGTGGAAGGGCCAGCCCTCAGGTGTCCAAGTTCAGAGGGAGCCTAGGGGTCCCAAGTCAAGGCTCACAAGAGAGGGGCGGAACTTAAGTTCTAAGAATGAGTGCAAGTGCAATAGAGAGGGGTAGGGATTCGTATGGGTTAAAAAAGGAAGGGGCGAATAGGGGCCGTTGATCTCCAGGATAAAAAGGAGTCTAGGTCGGGTTATTTGGAATTGGGTTGTCACGACCCAAAATCCACTAAGGGTCGTGGTGGCGCCGGACACTGCTGTTAGGCCAGCCAATTAGATTTACCGATTTAAAAATCCTTTTTTTTAAAAAAACATCAAATTCCAGAAATTTCCTTCCATTTTCGCAAATAAAAGGGTTTTGCTTCAATTCAA
>MU671564.1:172283-203609 GCA_026770625.1 Nicotiana glauca | reverse complement strand
TAATTGGAAAAACTCTTTTTGTGTTTATATCCCTTTCGCCGGGGTGTGAGCGCCGTAAAAAAGAGGTGTGACAATCGCATCGAGTAATTTTCAGGGGTCCTGTTTTGTTTTACGCGATCGTATAAGTCCTTCCGTGATCGCGCAGAGTAAATTCTGGAAGTTCAAATTCGTTCTATGCGTTCGCATTCTTCCCTCCGCGATCGCAATGTGTTAAGCCACAACCTTCATTTCCTTCCATGCGATCGCGTGGTATTGTCCGTAATCGCAGTGCTCAGCCATTTTTACCCTATGCGATCGCAACCCATTGTCCGCAATCGCGTAGACTAAAATCCGCCCAATTAAATTTTAAAACCCAGAACAGTAGCCGTACGGGAATATCACTAAATCTCTTAGGTAAATAATCTTCAACTTGTTTTCTTCCATTTTCATCAACATCTATTCGATTTCTAGGCTTAAAATATGGAATTAAAGGTACAAAATTGGGTATTTGGGTAGAGTTAGTTATTTTTGATTATTTGGGAATTTGACCTCGTTTTGGGGTCGGATTTCAAAACAAATTATCTATTCGTGCTCGTGGGTGAATGAGTGATCGGATTGTCCGAACCTCATGTTTTGACCAAGCGGAGCCCGGGGTCAATTTTTAGTTTTTTGGGAAGAATTATTAGAAAGCTATAATTAAGCATTGGAATTCGATTGTCTTGCATTTATTGATGTTATGAAGTCGATTATGTATAGATACAATTGATTTGGAGCCGAAATCGAGAGGGAAGGTGGTAATTGAGGATTGAGTTGGCCGTGGAAGTTTGAGGTAAGTGTCCGGTCTAACCTTAGCTTGAGGGATTAGGAGTTGTGCCCTATTTGCTAATTTCTTCTTGTTGAGTACGACGTATAGGCATGGTTACAAGTATATATACGTTGGTGTCGAGCATGACCGTGAGTCCTAAATTGATATTTGTTGTGTTCTTAAATGATTCTACGGATGCTTTAATTGATGATTCTCGATATTGGGCAAGGATTTGGTTTATTTTTGTGGAATTTATTTTTGACTGAGTATTGGTATTAATTGAGCTGAGTAGGAGTTGAGTTAAGATTGGTTATAGCTGATTCTCTCTTGCCGAGATGTTTGTTTCGATATTATTGTTCCGTTGCCTGGAAGTTATTATATTGATTTGTTCCCTTGCCGGGATTTCCTTGTGATTTTGTATTGGCTTGAAATGGGAATGGGTGGTATGCCTACCACAAGTTATAATGAAATGGGAGCGGGCGGTACACCTACCACAAGATTTGAGAAAATGGGAGCGGGTGGTACGGCTATCACAAGATTTGATGAAATGGGAGCGGGTGGTAAGCCTACCACAAGATTTATTAAAATGGGAGCGGGTGGTACGCCTACCACAAGATTTATTGAAATGGGAGCGGGTGGTACGCCTACCACAAGATATGAGAAATGGGATCGGGTTGCATGCCTGTAACAATATGTGAACTGAAAGTGAATTCTGCCTTTATTTTCCTTATCCATGTTAGAAGTTAAATTTTGGTTTCCTTGTCATTTTCTTGAGATTCTGTTTTATCTGCTATCCCCAAAGCATGTTTCCCCTTCCCAGCTTTAATCATATGTTTCCGTTTATCTTTGCGTTATATATACATATATAACTGCACATGTTTATATGAAGTCTGGTCCTAGCCTCGTCACTACCTCACCGAGGTTAGGCCGTGTACTTACCAGCACATGGGGTTGTTTGTGCTGATGCTACACTCTGCACTTATGTGCAAATACATGAGTGGTGCTTGGTCAGCAGCAGTAGGGGAGCCAGCCTTCAGTCCACCGAGACACCGAGGTAGCCCTGCAAGCGTCCGCAGGTCCGACGTCTCCTCTATCTTTTAATATGTTTTGATATCTCTTGTATTCAAGACAGACAGTGTTACTTTATTTCAAATAGTTATATGTAGAAATCTTAGTAGTCCGTGAATGTTGTGACACCAGTTTCTGGGTAGAGGCATATGTGGATTTTCTTAGTATTTTGGTTCATTTTGTCTAAGTCTTCTGCATAATCTCATATTTTGCTGTTATTTAAATATTTATTATTTGTTAATATATTTTGTAAAAAATATTAAAACAAAAGAGTTAAGAATTCATAATTTCGTGGCTTGCCTAGCTTCTACGAGTAGGCGCCATCACAACTCCCAAGGGTGGGAAATCTGGGTCGTGACAAGTTGATATCAGAGCTCTAGGTTACATAGGTCTCACCATTCACGGACAAGATCAGTAGAGTCTAAGGTAACAGTACGGAGACTTCTGTATTTATCCTCCAGAGGCTATAGAGTTAGGAAAAACTTCACATTTGTTCTTTCTTGTTGTGCGGTTTTGTTTCGCAATGCTAATTGAATTTCTACTCTATTCTTTCGCAGATTGCAAGAACACGTGATTCCTCATCTACCGCTAAGCAGCCCGAGCCCCCAACAGCAGCTCCCATGAGGGGTAGGGGCGAGGCCGAGGCTGAGGCTGTGCTAGAGGCCGAGTTAGGAGCAGAGCTCAGCCCCGAGCAGCAGTACCAATGGCGGAGCCTCAAGTTGATTTTGATGAGGAGGTTCCGGCCCCAGCAGTTCTGGTGGGTCCAGCTCAGGTCCCAGAGGGGTTTATATCCACCCCAGTTCTTCGCGATGCTTTAGTCCGAATAGTGGGCCTCATGAAGAGTGTCACCCGAGTAGGCTTGCTTCTTGTAGCACCAGCCGTCTCTCAAGATGGAGAAGGGGCTCAGACTCCTGCTACACGGACTCCGGAGCAAGTAGCTCCCCAAATTCAGACTCCAGCGATTCAGCCAGTTGGAACAGTTCAGTCGGGTGTGGTACCTCAGGCCGGCAATGTAGCAGCGATGTCTGCCGATGCTTTATAGAGGCTAGATAGGTTCCCCAATCTCTTCACTTATACTTTCAGCGGTGCATCTACTGAGTATCCCCAGGATTATCTATACAGTTGCCACGAGGTTCTTAGGAACATGGGTATTGTTGAGACAAATGGGGTCGATTTTGCTACATTTCGCTTGTCAGGATCTGCCAAGACCTGGTAGACAAATTATTCCTTGGCTAGACCAGCCAAATTGCCATCTTTGACTTGGGAGCAGTTTTCAGTGTTGTTTCTGGAGAAGTTTCTCCCCCTTACTCAGAGAGAGGCCTATCGGAGGCAGTTTGAGCGCCTCCAGCAGGGTTCCATGACTGTTACCCAGTATGAGACTAGGTTCATCGACTTAGCTCGCCATGCCTTTGTCATACTTCCTACCGAGAGAGAGAGAGAGAGAGAGAGAGAGAGAGGGTGAGGAGGTTTATTAATGGTATTATTCGGCCAATTTGTCTTCAGATGGCTAGGGAGACCGGGAGTGAGATATCTTTTCAGACGACGACCAATGTGGCTAGGAGAGTGGAGATAGTTCTGTCACAGGGAGTGGTCATGGGTCGGATAAGAGGCCCCATCATTCAGGCAGATTCAGTGGTACCTCGTATATAGGTAGGGATTCATATAGTAGAGGCCATCCTCATAGGCCCTTTCAGTCAGCTCTTTAGGTTTCTCACAGTGCTTCCGGTAGCCGTGGTCCCACTATTAAAAAAACTAGGGTTTAGCGACAGAGAAAATCTATAGCTAAACAGAAAAATTCTTCACTAATCTCATTTAGCAACGAATTAGCGACAGATTATCAAAAGATTCTGCTAGAAATGAGCATTTTAGCGATAAATTAATAGTGATGACGTTTGTAGCTAATTCTAGTTTTTTTTTGTAGTGTCCTCAGATGCAGTATTCTGATCAGCAGTCTTACAATGCACCAGCAGCACCTATCAGTGCACCACCGCTTTAGAGTTTCCAGGGTCGTCAACCCCAGCAGCCGAGGGCTTGTTTTACTTGTGGCGACACAAGGCACATTGCTAGGTATTTCTCTCGAGCTTCGAGCAGTTCTCCGCATCAGGGTTTCCGTGCTATGGTTCTTGCACAAGGTGTTCCATATGCTGCCCAGCCAGCTAGAGGTGGGGATAGAGGTGCTAGAGGTGGAGGTAGAGGTGCTAGAGGTCGAGCTCAGGCCGCTAGAGGTAGAGGCCAGCTAGCTACAGGTCGTCCTAGAGAGGTAGTTCAGGGTGGTGGGGCCCAGCCCCAATGTTATGCTCTCCCAGCTAGGCCCAAGGCTGAGGCTTCAGATACAGTTATTACAGGTACGGTTCTAGTTTGTGATAGAGATGCTTCAGTGTTATTTGATCCAGGGTCTACATATTCGTATGTGTCATCTTATTTGCACCGTATCTGGTCATGCCTAGTGATTCATTAAGTGTTCCTATTTATGTGTCTACACCGATGGGTTATTCTATTGTGGTTGATCGAGTCCATCGTTCTTGTGTTGTTGTAATTGGGGGTCTTGAGACTCGTGTAGACTTGTTGCTTTTAGACATGGTCGATTTCGATGTTATATTGGGGATGGACTGGTTATCACCTTACCACACTATCTTGGACTGCCATGCCAAGACTGTGACGTTAGCTTTACCGGGTTTGCCTCGTTTAGAGTAGAGAGGGATTCCTGGTCATTCTACTCGTAGTGTTATCTCGTATGTGATGGCTCGACGTATGGTTGAGAAGGGGTGTTTGGCCTATTTGGCGTATGTTCGTGATTCTAGCACTGAGGTTCCCTCTATTGATCCTATGCCCACTGTTCGTGAGTTTCCTGAGGTTTTCCCTTCAGAACTACCGGGCATACCACCCGACAGGGATATTGACTTTTACATTGATTTGGCTATGGGCACCTAGCTCATTTCTATTCCTCCATATCGTATGGCCTCGCCTGAGCTGAAAGAGTTGAAGGAGCAGTTGCAAGACTTTCTTGAGAAGGGTTTCATTAGGACCAGTGTTTCACCTTGGGGTGTGGCATTGTTGTTTGTTAAGAAAAAAGATGGTTTGATGAGAATGTGTATTGATTATCGGCAGTTGAACAAGGTTACAATCAAGAATAAGTATCCATTGCCCAGGATTAATGATTTGTTTGATCAGCTTCAGGGTGCCAAGGTATTTTCAAAGATTGACTTGAGATCTGGCTACCATTAGTTGAGGATTAGGGCATCCGATGTCCCTAAGACAACTTTTCGCACTCGGTACGGGCATTATGAGTTCTTGGTTATGTCATTTGGGTTGACCAATGCCCTAGCAGCTTTTATGGATTTGATGAACCGAGTTTTCAGACATTATTTGGACTCATTCTTGATAGTCTTCATTGATGATATTTTGATATATTCCCGCACTTAGGAGGAGCACGAGCAGCATCTCATAGTGGTTTTTCAGACTTTGAAAGATAGTCAGTTATATGCTAATTTCTTGAAGTGTGAGTTCTGGTTGAGTTCAGTTGCATTCCTGGGTCATGTTGTATCAATAGAGGGTATTCAGGTTGATCCCAAGAAGATTGAGGCAGTCAAGAACTAGCCTAGACCAGCATCAGCTATAGAGATTCGGTGTTTCTTGGGATTGGCAGGCTATTATCGTCGGTTCGTGGAGGGATTCTCAACTATCACAGCCCCGATAACCAGGTTGACCCAGAAGGGTGCCCAGTTCAAATGGTCGAACGAGTGTGAGGCGAGCTTTCAAAAGCTTAAGATAGCTCTGACAACGGCACTAGTGTTGGTTTTGCCCACAGGTTCAGGGCCTTATACAGTTTATTGTGATGCATCTCGTATTGGGCTCGGTGCAGTGTTGATGCATGATGGCAAGGTCATTGCCTATGCTTCGCGCCAATTTAAGATTTATAAGAAGAACTATCTGGTTCATGATTTAGAGTTCGCAGCCATTGTTCACGCATTGAATATTTGGAGGCATTATCTGTATGGCGTGGCATCTGAGGTGTTCACGGATCACAGGAGTCTTCAGTATTTGTTCAAGGCAAAGGAGTTGAATTTGAGGCAGAGGAGATGGTTGGAGTTGTTGAAGGATTATGATATCACTATCCTATATCATCCGGGGAAGGCCGATGTGGTGGCTGATGCTTTGAGTAGGAAGTCAGCCAGTATGGGCAGTCTTGCTTATATTCCGATCGATGAGAGGCCGCTTGCCTTGGATGTTCAGGCTTTGGCCAACCGATTTGTGAGGTTGGATGTTTATGAGCCTAGTCGTGTATTAGCTTGCACGGTCGCTCGTTCTTCTTTATTGGAGCGCATTCGTGATCAACAGTATGATGATCCCCATTTGTGTGTCCTTAGAGTCACAGTGCAATGAGGAGTTTCCAAGCAGGTTACCTTAGATGATGATCGAGTTTTGAGATTGCACGGTCGAGTATGTGTGCCTAATGTGGATGGGCTTCAAGAGTTGATTCTAGAGGAGGCCCATAGCTCCCGGCACTCTATTCATCCGGGTGCTGCGAAGATAGGATTTGCGGCAACATTATATGTGGCGTAAAATGAAGAAGGATATTGTTGCATATGTGGCTCGGTTCTTAAATTGCCAGCAGGTTAAGTATGAGCATCAGACGCCTGGTGGTTTGTTGAGCATCGGACGCCTGGTGGTTTGTTTCAGAGGATTGAGCTTCCCGAGTGGAAGTGGGAGCGGATCACTATAGACTTCGTTGTTGGACTCCCACAGACTTGGAGGAAGTTCGATGCAGTATGGGTCATTGTTGATAGGCTGACCAAGTCAGCGCATTTCATTCCTGTGGCGTCTCCTATTCATATCCGAGAGGTTAGCTGGGATCTATATCCGGGAGATTGTTCATCTTCATGGTGTGCCTGTTTCTATCATTTCGGACCGAGGTATATAGTTTACCTCGCATTTCTAGAGAGCAGTTCAATGAGAGTTGGGCAATCAGGTTGAGTTGAGTACAACATTTTATCCTCAGACGAATGGGCAGTCCGAGCGAACTATTCAGATTTTGGAGGGTATGCTCTGAACTTGTGTCATTGACTTTGGAGGCTCGTGGGATCAGTTCTTGCCTTTAGCAAAATTTTCCTACAACAGCTACCAGTTAATTATCCAGATGGCTCCTTATGAGGCTTTATATGGTAGGTGGTGTCAATCTCCGGTTGGATGGTTTGAGCTGGGAGAGGCTCAATTTTTGGGTACGGATATGCTACAGGAGGCCTCGGACACGGTCACGATTATTCAGGATAGGCTTTGTACAGCTCAGTCCAGGCAAAAGAATTATGCAGACCACAAGGTTCAAGATGTGACTTTTATGGTCAGTGAGCGGGTATTGCTCCGAGTGTCATCTATGAAGGGCGTGATGAGATTTGGGAAGAAGGGCAAGCTTAGCCCTAGGTTCATTGGCCCATTTGAGATTCTTGATCGAGTGGGAGAGGTGGATTATAGACTTGCTTTGCCACCGAGCTTATCAGTCGTGCATCCACTGTTTCATGTGTCCATGCTTCGGAAATATCACGGCGATCCATCTCACGTGTTAGATTTCAGCACTGTCCAGTTGGACAAGGACTTGTCTTATGAGGAGGAGCCGGTAGCTATTCTAGATAGAAAGGTTCGTTAGTTGAGATTGAAGAGTTTTCCTTCTGTTCGTGTTCAGTGGAGAGGTCAGCCTTCTAAGGCATCGACCTGGGAGTCCGAGTCCAATATGCGAAGCCGTTATCCTCATCTTTTCCCCGACTCAGGTACTTCCTTCTTCTGTCCATTCGAGGATGAACAGTTGTTTTAGAGGTGGAGAATGTGATGACCCTTAAACTACATTCTGTGTCTCCGAGGCCTTGAAAATATCATTAAGGGTCATCTCGATTTGTGTGTGCAACCCGGGCGCGTAGCCAGAAAGCTTAAATATGAAATTTGTAAAAAATGATAAGTTTTGATTATAAAATGAGCTAATTTGACTTCGGTCAATATTTTGGATAAATGGACCAGACCCGTGATTCGACGATCTCGGAGGGTCCGTAGGAAAATATAGGACTCGAGCGTATGCCCGGAATCGAATTCTGAGGTCCCAAGCCCGAGAAAAAATTTTTTAAAGATTTTTTTTTCTGAAATGGTTTAAGGAAATTTGAAATAAAATTTGATTAGAACATGATGGTATCGGGCCCATATTTGGTTTCAATGCTCGGTACAGGTCTTATATATGATTTAAGATATTTTTGTAAAATTTGATGAAAAACGGACGTTGTTTGACGTTATTCAGACATAAATAGCTAAAGTTGATATTTTAAGAAATATGAGAAAAATTCTTTGATTTTGAGGTTTAATTTATTGTTAATGATATTATTTTGGTGATTTGATCGCACAGATATGTTTGTATGATATTTTTGAGTTAGTACGTATGTTTTATTTGGAACCCTGAGGGCTCGGATGAATTTTGGATAGGTGTTGGAGTGCTTTAGACTTAGAAAATCTATTTTTTTCTGCAGCTTTATGGTGTACAGTGATTTATACTATGCGATCACATAAGTAGGCTCGTGATTGCATAGAGTAATTTTTAGGGGTCCTATTTTGTTATACGCGATCGCATAAGTCCTTTCGCGATCGAATAGAGTAAATTCCGAAAGTTCAAAATTCGTTCTATGCGATCACATTCTTCCCTCCGCGTTCGCAATGTTTTAAGCCACAACCTTCATTTCCTTCCATGCGATCGCGTGGTATTGTCGGCGATCGCAGTGCTTAGCCATTTTTATCGTATGCGATCGCAACCCATTGTCCGCGATCGCGTAGACCAAAATCCTCCCACTTAAATTTTAAAACCCAGAACATTAGCCATATTGGAATTTCACAAAAATTCATAACTTCTTCTTTTCTAAAGCTCTTAGGAGATTTTTGAAGCAATTCTTTACCATAATCTCTTAGGTAAGTAATCTTCAACTTGTTTTCTTCCATTTTCATCAACATATATTAGATTTCTAGGCTTAAAACATGGAATTAAAGGTAGAGAATTGGGTATTTGGCTAGAGTTAGGGCTTTGTGGTTATTTGGGAATTTGATCTCGTATTATGGTCGGATTTCAAAAAAATTATATATTCGGGCTCGTGAGTGAATGGGTGATCGAATTTTAGTCCGAACCTTGACCAAGCGGGTCCGCGGTCAATTTTTGAATTTTTGGTAAGAATGATTAGAAATCTATAATTAAGCATTGGAATTGGATTGTTTAACATTTATTGATGTTATGAAGTCGATTATGTTTAGATACAATTAATTTGGAGCCGAAATCGAGAGGAAATGCGGTAATTGAGGATTGAGTTGGTCGTGGAAGTTTTAGGTAAGTGTCCGGTCTAATGTGGATGGGCTTCGGGAGTTGATTCTAGAGGAGGCCCATAGCTCTAGGTACTCTATTCATCCGGGCGCCGCGAAGATGTATCAGGATTAGTGGAAGCATTATTGGTGGCGTAGAATGAAGAAGGATATTGTTGCATATGTGGCTCGGTGATTCAATTGCCAGCAGGTTAAGTATGAGCATCAGACGCCTGGGGGTTTGTTTCAGAGGATTGAACCTCCTGAGTGGAAGTGGGAGCGGATCACTGTGGACTTCGTTGTTGGACTCCCACAGACTCGGAGGAAGTTCGATGCAGTATGGGTCATTGTTGATAGGCTGACCAAGTCAGCATATTTCATTCCTGTAGCAGTCTCCTATTCATATCCGGGAGGTTAGCTGAGATCTATATCTGGGAGATTGTTCGTCTTCATGGTGTGCCTGTGTCTATCATTTTGGACCGAGGTACATAGTTTACCTCGCGTTTCTAGAGAGCAGTTTAGCTAGAGTTGGGCACTCAGGTTGAGTTGAGTACAACATTTTATCCTCAGACGGACGGGCAGTCCGAGCGGACTATTTGGATTTTGGAAGATATGCTCTGAGCTTGTGTAATTGTCTTTGGAGGCTCGTGGGATCAGTTCTTACCTTTAGCAGAGTTTTCCTACAACAACAACTACCAGTCGAGTATCCATATGGCTCCTTATATGGCTTTATATGGTAGGTGGTGTCAATCTCCGGTTGGATTGTTTGAGCAGGGAGAGGCTCGGCTGTTGGGTATGGATATGGTTCAGGAGGCCTTGGACAAGGTTAGGATTATTCAGGATAGGCTTTGTACAGCTCAGTCCAGGCAAAAGAATTATGCAGACCGCAAGGTTCGAGATGTGACTTTTATGGTCGGTGAGTGGGTATTGCTCTGAGTGTCTCCTATGAAGGGCGCGATGAGATTTGGGAAGAAGGGCAAGCTTCGCCCTAGGTTCATTAGCCCATTTGAGATTCTTGTTCGAGTGGGAGAGGTGGCTTATAGACTTGCGTTGCCACCGAGCATATCAGTCGTGCATCTACTGTTTCATGTGTCCATGCTTTGGAAGTAGCACGGCGATCCATCTCACGTGTTAGATTTCGGCACTGTCTAGTTGGACAGGGACTTGTCTTATGAGGAGGGGTCGGTAGCTATTCTAGACCGCTAGGTTAGTGAGTTGAGATCGAAGAGTTTTCCTTCTGTTCGTGTTCAGTGGAGAGGTCAGCCTCCTGAGGCATCGACCTGGGAGTCTAAGTCCAATATGCGGAGCCGTTATCCTCATCTTTTCCCCAACTCAGGTACTTCCTTCTTCTGTTCGTTCGAGGACGAATGGTTGTTTTAGAGGTGGACAATGTGGTAACCCTTAAACTACATTTTGCATCTCTGAGGCCTTGAAAATCTCATTAAGGGTCACCTCGGTTTGCATTTGTAGTCCGGGCGCGTAGCCAGAATGCTTAAATAGAAAATTTGTGAAAAATGATAAGTTTTGGTTATAAAATGAGCTAATTTGACTTCGGTCAATATTTTTGGTAAACGGATCCAGACCCGTGATTTGACGATCCCGGAGGGTCTGTTGGAAAATATGGGACTCGGGTGTATGCCCGGAATCGAATTCCGAGGTCCCAAGCCTGAGAAATGAATTTTTAATGAATTTTTTTTTCTGAAATTGTTTAAGGAAATTTGAAATGAACATGATGGTATCGGGCCCGTCGTTTGGTTTCGACGCCCAGTACAGGTCTCATATATAATTTAAGACATTTATGTAAAATTTATTGAAAAACGGACGTCGTTTGACGTGATTCAAACTTAAATAGCTAAAGTTGATGTTTTAAGAAGTTTGAGAAAAATTCTTTTGATTTTGAGGTTTAATTTATTGTTAGTGATGTTATTTTGGCAATTTGATCACACAGATAAGTTCGTATGATGCTTTTGAGTTAGTACGTATGTTTGGTTTCGAACTCTGAGGGTTCGGGTGAATTTTGGATAGGTGTTGGAGTGCTTTAGACTTAGAAAATCTAGTTTTTTTCTGCAGTTTTCTGGTGTACAGTGATTTGTACTATGCGATCACATAAGTAGGCTCGCGATCGCATAGAGTAATTTTTAGGGGTACTATTTTGTTATACGCGATCGTATAAGTCCTTCCGCGATCGCGTAGAGTAAATTCCGGAAGTTCAAAATTCATTCTATGTGATCGCATTCTTCCCTCCTCGATCACAATGTGTTAAGCCAAAACCTCCATTTCCTTCCATGCAATCGCGTGGTATTGTCTGCGATCGCAGTGCTCAGCCATTTTTACCCTATGCGATCGCTACCCATTGTCCGTGATCGCATAGACCACAATTCGCCTAGTTAAATTTTAAAACCCAGAACAATAGCCATACGGGAATATCACCAAAATTCATAGCTTCTTCTTCTCCAAAGCTCTTAGGCGATTTTTGAAGCAATTATTCACCATAATCTCTTAGGTAAGTAATCTTCAACTTGTTTTCTTCCATTTTTATTAACATCTATTAGATTTCTAGGCTTAAAACATGGAATTAAAGGTAGAGAATTGAGTATTTGGGTAGAGTTAGGACTTTTTGGTTATTTGGGAATTTGAACTCGATTTTGGGTCGGATTTCAAAATAAATTATATATCCGGGCTCGCGGATGAATGGGTGATCGAATTTTAGTCCAAACCTCATATTTTGACCAAGCGGGTTCGGGGTTAATTTTTGGATTTTTGGGAAGAATAATTAGAAAGCTATAATTAAGCATTGAAATTGGATTGTTTAGCATTTATTGATGTTATGAAGTCGATTATGTATAAATACAACTGATTTGGAGCTGAATTCGAGAGAAAAGTCGGTAATTGAGGATTGAGTTGGCCGTGGAAGTTTGAGGTAAATGTCTGGTCTAACCTTAGCTTGAGGGATTAAGAGTTGTTCCATATTTTCTAATTGCTTCTTGTTGATCGAGTACGACGTATAGGCATGGTGACGAGTATCTATACGTTGTGTCGAGCATGACCGTGAGTCCTAAATTGATATTTGTTGTGTTCTTAAATGATTCTACGGATGCTTTAATTGATGATTGTCGCTATTAGGCAAGGATTTAGTTTATTTTCGTGGAATTTATTTATGACTGAGTATTGGAATGAATTGAGACGAGTAGGAGTTGAGTTAAGATTGGTTATAACTGATTCTCCCTTGCCGGGATGTTTGTTTCGATATTGTTGTTCCCTTGCGTGGAAGTTATTATATTAATTTATTCCCATGCCGGGATTTCTTTGTGATTTTGTATTGGCTTGAAATGGGAGCTGATGATATACCTACCACAAGATTTGATGAAATGAGAGCGGGTGATAGGCCTACCACAAGATTTAATGAAATGGGAGCGGGTGGTACGCCTACCATGAGATTTAATGAAATGGGAGCGGGTGGTACGCCTACCACAAGATTTACTGAAATGGGAGCGGGTGGTACGCCTACCACAAGATATGAGAAATGAGATCGTATTGCACGCCTGTAATAAGATGTGAACTAAAAGTGAATTCTGCCTTTATTTTCCTTTTTAGTATTAGAAGTTAAATTTTTGTTTCCTTATGATTTTCTTGAGATTCTATTTTATCTGATATCCCCGAAGCATGTTTTCCCTTCCCAACTTTAATCGTATGTTTCCGTTTATCTTTCCGATGTATATACATATATCACTGCAAAGGTTTATCTGAAGTCTGGTCCTAGTCTCATCACTACCTCGCCAGGGTTAGGCCAGGCACTTACCAACACATGGGGTCGGTTGTGCTGATGCTACACTCTGCACTTATGTGCAGATACAGGAGCAATGCTTAGTCAGCAGCAGTAGGGCAGCCAGCCTTCAGTCCACCGAGACACTGGGGTAGCCTTGCAGGCGTCCGCAGACCCGTCGTCTCCTCTCTCTTTTATTATGTACTATTATCGCTTGTATTCGAGACAGACAGTGTTGCTTTCTTTCAAACAGTTGTATGTAGAAATCTTAGTAGTCCATGAATGTTGTGACACGAGTTTCTGGGTAGAGGCATATGTGGATTTTCTTATTATTTTAGTTTATTTTGTCTAAGTCTTCCGCTTAATCTCATATTCCGCAGTTATTTAAATGTTTATCGCTTGTTAATATATGTTGTAAAAAGGATTAAAACAAAGAGTTAAGAATTAATATTTTCGTGGCTTGCCTATCTTCTACAAGTAGGCGTCATCACGACTTTCAAGGGTGAAATCCGGATCGTGACATTGATAAAGAAGGTAAAGAAAATAAAATAACGTGGGTGTAATATAAAAATGGAAAAAGAAGTTTATCCCAAAATTTTTTTTACTTTTACAAAACAATAAAACTATACGCTAACTTTGAGCATCAACAATGGCAGCAGAAAATATCTTTCCTTTTTATTATTAAAAGAAATTAGTATACTTTTACATTAAATCTTCAATTTTGCTTGCAAAATATAAATACATAAATTTAATTCTTATGAAATGGGGCCTCCAAATTTACGGGGCTTATAAAGCCCTTGCCTTACCCAGTTACCCGCTTTGTGGTTCAGCCGATTCTGACTTTTATGTATAACAGACCTAAAATTGGATACGAGAGATTTTTGCAGGCCATTTTCTTTTATTCAAATAGTAAATTAATCTGCATGCTTCGTCACGTGTTCAGGCCTGGTCGATGAGTGGACATTTCTTATTTTGGTTTTCTTAATCAGCAATAACATATTTAAGGTTATTGTTTAAAGGAAAAATTTCACATTAGAATAATTGAGCTCCATACTTTTTAATTTTATAATCTATATTTAAATTTACAAGCAACTAGCTCAAAAATAATAAGCTAAGATTCAGCATTCAACTCCAATAGGTTCTCAAAAGTACTATTTAATTTTTAAAAAAGATTCCTCATGCTTATAAATTAATTTTCGAATCAGTAATTGTGGCTCAAATATTAATTCAACAAACCAAATTCATTTGGGTGGTGAAAATTAGATTTTTAACAAGCTTAAATATGTGAGTTTAAATTCCGAATTTAATTTTATGAGAAATTTGAAGTGGTGTTATTTGGACCTATTAGAAATAGTATAAGGAGGTTGTATATAAAATTTGAAGCCATTTAATGGAGATTTGGATTGGTTTTGAACAAGAATTGCAACTGAAAATCGTGGAATAAGTTCGTCCACAGAAGCTTGTATAAAGGTATATAATAGTGTATAAGGTGTGTTTCTACACTCATATATACAATTATATAAGATTATACATAATTATACAAAAAACTGATTTCGTCTTCTTCCTTGCGTCTTTTCTGAAATTTAACTCAAATCTTGTTCAAATCTACTCCAAATTACTTCAAATTTAAATTTTGAACTCCTTTTGATATTTTCAATTAATTGGAATAATACCCAATCCAAACAACTAACAAATTCCAAAAAACTCATTTTCAAAGCAAAGCTTTTAATGGTCTTCAATGGTAGACTTCTACTCTTCAATTTTTTTTACTTGCAAGCAGGTGACACAAGAGGAGAAACAGAAAATACACGGTCCCTTGAAGCATATGTAGAAGATATGAGAAGAAGAGAGAGTGAAAGAAATGGTTTGTGAGAACACAAATTTAACTCCATAGCTTTTAGAAGCAATAGTTGTAAGAACACAGATTTTGAATTTGTTAGTACTTTCAAAATATGTACAATATGGGCTAGATAGGATAAAACTTAAAAATATGGGTCATTTTTTGTTATGGTGTGAAGTCATGTGTATTTTCTTGTAATTCTTTCTTATTTTAACATAATAAACCCGTTGTTTAAGCAACGGACCCAGCGTGGGCTGTGCATGACATAGTAAATTAAGTAATGAGTATAATAATTTGGGAAATTACCAGCTATATTTATTTATAAGTAGCTCATTACAAAAATTGGTCAATTGATAAAATATTATTAATATTAGCCAAATTAGCCAATTAGCTATTTGTAGCAAAAAATATTAAATTTTTGCTTTGTTTTGAGTGGGTGCTATTAGAATAGATTGGGCACAACTTAAGGAGCTTGAATCTCAGTTTTGGAATGATTTGGTGAAGTTTTGAGGTGGTTTGAATTGAAAATTTGAAGTAAAAGCTGATCATGAAAAAAAAATGATACGTGTATCACACTCTGTATCATTTGTGTATCACATACGTATCATATTTGTATCAATGGTGTATCACATATGTATCCATGTATAACTGTGTGCGTGATACATGCGTGATACATGTTTGATACATTTGCCGCATAAGACTTTTTTGAACTCGATTAATTACGAATTTTGATACAAAACCAGTCCAAATCACCTCTAATCTTCCTCAAATTTTGTATATTGACTTATCTATATTTTCAATGAATTTCAACTATACCCATTGAAAAGATTTCTTTTTTGTTTAGATTTTTGGAATATTGTATAAATTTTTGTATTTTATCACCTTATTTGCTACCCCATCCATGAAATTTCCTTTCCATCTTGTATCTAATGTTGCTAATCACGCTTAAAAATATGGAACGTGATTTTTGCATGTGATTCTTTGAGAGAAAGACCCCTATTATTTAGTTTTTCAATTTTTGTTGGCTAGTTTTGATAAGTCT
The DNA here is from genome assembly GCA_026770625.1 of Nicotiana glauca. Classification (NCBI taxonomy): domain Eukaryota; kingdom Viridiplantae; phylum Streptophyta; class Magnoliopsida; order Solanales; family Solanaceae; genus Nicotiana; species Nicotiana glauca. The sequence goes on along the minus strand of MU671564.1, from coordinate 187,795 downwards.
ATGACTAATGGCTAGAGGTTGGTAAGTTGAGATTTATTTGGGACATTTGTGTAAGTTTCCTTAATAATTTTGTGACAATCATAACATAGGGCGGATTGATCAATCAGATTAAAGTATTGATATGCTTTTTAAACTAACAAATTTCTTGGAAAGATTGTGCAGTATTTGGACCAGCTTATATAAAAAAAGGAAGGGAAGACGAATAATCATTTCAACCATACTTTTTGACTGAACTATGGGGTAATCCAAGGAATATACTCCGTCGAATACAAAGAACAAAATTCATTTCGATCTCGTCGTAATTCTCAATCACGAGTTGTGGCTAATATTCGAGGCATAAAAGAAGCATTTTTTACGGGATCCCGAAACCATCAGCCACCCCGACCTAGTTCATGATAAGCCCACCAACTTCCATTATGGCTATGTAGGGCTACCCTATTGTATGTGCTGTTATCTCAAGGGCCTGGTTAGGCTCTTCTTGTTGGAGTATCCTCGCTCACAGGCTAAAATGAATTGAATTCTCTCTTTTCTTTTGGAAGTGCCTGAAGAGACCTGCTTACTGGAAGGTATCATTATTTTAGAATGGCGAAAACGGTACCTATCTTATGATCCTCCTTATCTTACAGAGGTTTACTACGAGCCGTACCCAGCAGGATACATATTGCCCAAATAGAACCTAAATGATGGGATGTCCTTCTATTCAAAGTTTCCTTTCTCCTCTTGAATGTAGTTTGTCCTATAGCTCGCTAAGGTGGAGGTAATTCAGCAGTGTAAGCAAGTCACTCTTAACCCTATAGTGAATTGAGGCTTATCGATGATCGAACCACTCTTATACTACTCCTTACCTCACCTCCTTTGTCACTTAAAGGAAAAGTTAGAGAAGGGGGCCTGCTGGAAACCCTCGCTTTCGGCTCCATACTTAAAAGGCTGGCCATGAAGGGACATCACGACTATCCTTTCGGTTTATTTTATTTGTCCACTATACTAAAAATATTGTTTACCCAAAATCGGATAACAATCAAATTTATACGCTTTTTTAAGAATACTTGATATAACTTGGCACAAATTAAGAAGAATAGATTAGTATTGAAATAGACAATCAAAGAATAAATGCAAACAACACAAATTGAACAACCTTGGCCCTCGAGTTCGATCACCCTTGAACCAAATATGTATCAACTCGCTTAAAAACCGAATAACAAGACAATGATAACTAAAGAATGACAATATATTGCTTTGTATGATAATGTTTTACAAATGATCAGACCCCCTTTCTATAGTAGGGGAATCCTATCTGGTTTCTCGAGTTATCCAGGCTTGCCTTAGATAACAGTCCCTGACTGGGTATGGACGTCCTTTAAAATTAGAGGGTTGCCTACAAGGTCTTATGCCCTCGGCGCTCAATAGTTCGATCTGTTCGCGTTTATTTTCGGACTGCAGTCCCCGAGTGTGAGAGTGATTATCCGAATTCTGGTTCTAACCGGCCCTTGAGCTCGTTTCCATAATAGATCAAAAGTACGAAATTGTAAAGTAAAAATACTTTTCTAAGACAATAGATAATTGCAATGAAAAAATACTTCTCTTTATTATTGTAAAAAATGATTACACACGCATGCACGATTTCTGCCGGGGCTCGAGCAACCTATGTAGGTACGGTTCCTTTGACCGTTTTGCCCTTAAAACAAATCTCACCTATCGAGACCCCGCTATTATGAAGTAATTTCCTCACAACAAAGTTGACATCCAAGGGCAATGACCCCCAGTATTCGAGATTGATTGTAGAGGAACCTCAGATACTGTTAGTACTGTCTTTGACACCGATTCTTGATCGGCCTTCGATTCTAAGTTATCCCGATCCACTATTTCCTCGTTAAAAACCATGCCGAAAACCCTAATTGGGATAAAAACAGTTCAAGGAAAAAAGTGCAACATGTGCTTTCAGACCTAAAGTCTTCGTGCTGCTCCTTGTCGAAAACATGTAAGTGTTAGTTAAAAAATATAAAGAATTGAAATGGGGTCGTACCTCAGCAATAATATCGTTTAAGATGAGTTACTTTCCAGTTGTTCGGTAGTTGTTCTCCATCCATCGTTCCAAGCTTATCAGATCTTTTCCCAGTGATCTTGAGAATCTAGTACGGCCTTTCCAAGTTCGGACCCAATTTCCCTTCATTTATGTTTGGGTGTTTATCGTGATCTTCCATAGTACTAAGTCCACGACATTAAAATATCGAAGGTTGGCCCTTCAATTGTACTATATTTCGATCTGTTGCTTCTGGGCAACCAATCGAATAGAGATAGCTTCACGCTGTTCATCTAATAGCTCCAGGCTTGTATTCATGGCCTCGTCATTCGATTCCTTCATTGCATATCAGATTTTGATGCTCGGCACCCTGAAATCGACCGTTATTAAAGCTGTATCACCATAAACCAATGAGAATAGGGTGGCCCTGGTACTGGACTACGGAGTTGTGTGATACGTACAAAGGACATCTGGCAAGATCTCTCTCAATTTTCCCTTGGCGTCGGTCAATCTTTTCTTGAGGTTTTAGATATTTGTCTTTTTGGCCTATTCGGCTTGCCCAATCCCACTAGGGTGATAAGGTGTTGATAAGATCCTTTTGATCCTATGGTCTTCGAGAAATTTGTTCACTTTGCTGCCGATAAACTATTTTCTGTTGTCACATGCATTTTCAGATTGTATTTTGAATTGACATATGATGTGGTCATAAATGAGTCGATGACTTCCTTCTCCGTGATCTTCAGGTAGGCTTGTGCTTCAACCCACTTAGAGAAATAGTTAGTCATAAATAAAACAAATTTAGCCTTACCTGGTGCCGATAGAAGAGGGCCAACGATGTCCATCCCCCACTTCATGAACAACCATGGCGATAAAATCAAATGCATAAGCTCCCTGGGTTGATGAATCATTAGAGCATGTCTTTGACATTTTTTCACATTTTTGCACATACGCCTTCGCATCTTTTTCCATATCGACCCAGTAATAGCCGCCTCTACCTTTCGAACAAATGATTCGATGGCTGAGTGGTTTATGCATGTGCCTTCATGGACTTCTCTCAAAACACACTCGGTATCTCCCGGTCCCAGACATATTGCTAGTGGACCGTCGAACATCCCCCCGAGTAAGCTTCCATCTTCGGACAAGCTAAATCGGGCTACCTTTGTGTGTAGGGACCTCGATTCATTTGGATCTGAGGGAAGTTTTTCGGTCTTCAAATATTCTATGTATTTATTTCTCCAATTCCAAGTCAAGCTTGTGGAGTTTATTTCGGCATGACCTTCTTCTACTATCGACCTCATAAGCTGTACGACCTCCCCCAAGTTGAGCTCGTTGTCTTCGACTGGCGACCCTAAGTTTGCGAGTGCATCGGCTTCACTATTTTGATCTCGGGGCACGTGCTGCAAAGTCTAGTCTTTGAAACGATGCAACGTTACCTGTAGCTTGTTCAAGTACCTTTGCATTCATTCATCCCTGACCTCAAAAGTTCCATTTACTTAGTTTACAACTCGGAGGGAGTCACATTAGCCTCAATCATCTCCGCTCCCAAGCCGTTGGCTAGTTCGATACCTGCAATCATGGCCTCATACTCGGCTTCGTTGTTAGTCAATTTTACAGTTCTAATAGATTGTCTAACTATATTGCCTAAGGGAGACTTTAGTCGTGCCAAGTCTGGACCCTTTTACGTTCGAGGCACCATCCATAAAGAGGGTCCAGATTCCCAAATATGTTCTCTAGTTTACCAACAACTCCCTTTCAAATTTGGGTATCAGGGCTGGTGTAAAGTCGGTTATGAAGTCTGCCAAAATTTGGGATTTAATAGCCATTTGGGGTTGATATTCAATATTGTACCCGCTGATTTTGATGGCCCATTTAGCCAATCGTCCTGAGGATTTGGGTTCATGAATTATATTTCATAAAGGTTAGGTTGTCATAACACATATAGAATGGCACTGAAAATATGGTTTCAGTTTCCTAGAGGCACCTAGCAAGGCAAGTGCCAATTTTTCTAGGTGAGGGTATCTAGTTTCGGCCTCACCTAAGGTCCTACTGACATAATAAATCGAAAATTGCGCACCTTGTTCTTCTCAGACTAGGACTCCACTTACCACTACTTTCGATACCGCTAGGTAAAAGTACAGTCGTCCGTCCACCCTCGGCGTGTGAAGCAATGGTGGGCTCGATAAGTATCACTTAAGTTCCTCTAAATCTTGTTGACATTTTGGGGTCCATGTGAAGTTGTTCTTCTTTTTTCAGCAATGAGAAGAATCGGTGGCTTCTATCGGACGACCTCAAGATGAATCGATCCAGGGCTGCAATGCACCCGGTTAGCCTTTGTACAACCTTCACATTATCCACTACCGTGATATCCACGATAACTTTGATCTTATTGAGGTTAATCTCAATTTCCCGATTGGACACTATGAATTCGAGAAACTTGCCGGACCTGACCCCGAGTGCACATTTTTCTGGATTCATCTTCATATCGTACTTCTTTAGTATATTGATGGTTTCCTGCAAATTCTTTAAATGGTTCGCTGCTCGCAGTGACTTAACTAGCATATCGTCAATACAAACATCCATGGTTTTTTCTATTTGTTCTTCAAACATTTTGTTTACTAATCGTTGATAAGTAGCACCAGCATTTTTTAATCTGAATGGAATTACTTTATAGAAATATATGCCTTATTTAGTTATGAAAGAGGCTTTTTCTTGGTCGCCCGAGTTCATCCGTATTTGATTGTACCCGGAATAGGCATTGAGAAAACTTAGAGTCTCCTGGCTGGTCGTGGCGTCGATCATGCGGTCGATGTTAGGCAAAGGGAAAGAATCTTTAGCGCATGCTTTGTTTAGGTCTTTATAATCTACACAAATTCTTAGTTTGTTCCCTTTCTTAGGAACCACCACTGCGTTCGCTAACCATTCTGGGTATTTAACCTCCCGGATGGACCCTATTTTAAGGAGCTTGGTTACCTTGTCCTTGATGAAGGCATGTTTGATCTTGGATTGGGGTCTCTTTTTTTGTTTCACCGGGCAGAACTTCGGGTCCAAGCTCAGTTTTTGAGTAGTGATCTCCGGTGGGATCCCTGTCATATTGAGATAAGACCAAGCAAAACAATCCATATTAGCTATAAGAAATTGAATAAGTTTTTCCCCGAGCTCAGGAGTTAACCTAGTGCCTAGGTATACCTTCCAATCGGGCAATTATTCGATCAGCACGACCTACTCTATCTCTTTGACCATTGAATTGGTAGCATTGGAATCATCGGGGGTGATAAAAGATCGAGGGACACCAAAGTCATCATCTTCATCAATCCATTGCTTGTCCGATTGGGTCAAAACTGGCACCGATAATTGCTCCATGTTTAACTTTCGAACCCGAGTCCTTTATCGATGAGAGTGTTGATATTAGAATTACTTCACGACTACAAACATCTCCTTCCCAGCGGGTTGTTCCTCATCGTCTTTATCCCATCCGGTGTTGGAAATTTTAATATCTGGTGGAGGGTCGTAGGTAGAGCCCTCATGTTGTGGATCCATGGTCTCCCTAACAGAGCGTTATATTGCATGTCACCTCGATTCCATAAAACTTGGTTTCCTGGATGATACCGGCAACGTTTACCGGCAATTTTATTTCTCCCTTAGTAGGTTCGCAAGCCATGTTGAATCCATTTAGTACTCAGGCCGCTGGTACGATCTGGTCTTGTAGGCCGAGTTGTTCTATGACTCTCGATCGTATGATATTGGTCGAGCTACCTGGATCAATTAGCACATGTTAACTATAGTTTTATTCATAAGTACAAAGATTACCAGTGCATTATTATGAGGTTGCATGATTCTTTCCGCGTCCTCGTCGTTGAAAGATAGTGTCCCTTCTAGTAAGTAATCTCGAGTCTATTTTTCTCTTGTGATTGACACCTTGGTGCTGTTCATCATCAGACCTTGGGGAACATCGACACCTATAATGATCATATGGATGGAGTTCTGGGGTTCATCTTGTCTGTTTTGTTTGTTGGAATCTCTGTTTCTAAAGTGATTCTTAGCTCGGTCACTCAGAAATTCTCGAGGATGACCGTCGTTGAACAAACAGGCTACTTCCCACCTTAGTTGCCGACAATCCTCCGTCATGTGTCCATGTGTGCCATGATATTTGCATATTTGGTTGGGATCCCTTTGTGCTGGATCAGTTTGCAAAGGCCGAGGCCATTTTGTATCTTTGATATGTCCAATGGCCGATACGATGGCAGTTACGTCCATATTGAAGTTGTACTCCGACAATCGTGGTCCTTCTTTGGGACCGGTAAATATATCAAAGTCGTTTTTATTCATATGTCCTCGTGAACTTTGACCATGATCAGTTCTCCTCTTTCCACTGCCTCTACGGTCTCCATTATATGGTTGATATCGATCTCTATTCAACCTTGGTTCTCGGTCGATATCCATCTTGATTCTATCTACGAGTTTGATCGGATAAATGGACCCAGAAGGAGCCCAAGTTGATCATCCTCGACCCTAACCTTCGACTGATACCGATTTTGCATATCGGCCCAAGTGACAGCTGAGTATTCAATCAAATTCTGCTTCAACTGCTATGAAGCCACTGAACTTCGAATGTTGAGACCTTTATTGAAAGATTGAACGGCCCTATCATCGGTTACCGGTGGCAAATCCATTCGTTCCATTTGGAATCGAGATATGAATTTCCTGAGCATCTCGTTGTCCTTCTGCCTTACCTTGAAAAGGTTTGACTTCATGGTTGCGACCTTAATGCCCTGGCATGTGCCTTTACGAAAGAATTTGCAATCATAGCAAACGAGTCAATAGAATTAGGCGTTAAATTATGATAACATATCACAACACTCTTTGATAGAGTCTCCACGAATTTCTTCAGCAAGACGGATTCGATCTCGTCATCTTCCAAGATATTTCCTTTGATAGAACACGTGTAGGAGGTGACTTGTTCATTTGGAACAGTCATCCCATTATATTTAGGAATGTCGGGCATACGAAACTTCTTGGGAATTGGCTTCGGAGCTTTACTAAGGGGGAAAAGTTTCTGTACAAACTTTTTGGAATCTAGTTCTTTCAGTATTGGTGTGCCCATAGGATCTGGTCGACTCTGGAATTACAGGTTTCCACATTCTTGTCGTTTTCCTCGATCTTCTTTTTCCCTTTCTCGATTCGCTTTGTTAGTTCTTCGAGCATCTTTATTATAACAGGGCTGGTCTCCGATTCCTTCTCGTTCGGCCTCTTTGAAGTTGACTTGACCCTATGTATGATTTCCTTGGATGGTTCGGGCTCGACCGCGCTCGGTGTGTGGTTCTGATTTTGGAGCTGGGCTATTGCTCCCAATTGAGCCTGCAACATTTCAATGATCACCCACAGGCTGATCCTGCCATCTTCACCACCACGTGCGCTCTGAGTAGATGATCGAGCATCCCCTTAGACGCTGCTTTCAGGATCGACAACCAAATTTTCATTGATGGGTACATGTAAACTGACGTTAATTGGATCTATAGTCGGAATTTTGCCGAGGCCAGCGGGGGGTACAATGTTTCCTAGTGCAATGTTCTCATTTTCGTCGTGGTAGCCAAGATCATTGTCAATGTGTTGACTGAGAGATTGATATTTTTTAATCTTGTAATCAAAGATACTTCAAAGAACAAGTGTAAAATAGTATGTGTTACGAAAGTTTGTAGAAGGTGTAACCACTATTATCTTTAACCCCACGGTGGGTGCCAAATTGTTTACCCTAAAATCGGATAACAATTGAATTTATACGTGGTTTTAAGGATATGTGATATAACTTGGCATAAATTAAGAAGAATAGATAGACAATCAAAGAATAAATGCAAACCATACAAATTGAGCAGCCTTGGCCCTCGAGTACGATTATCCTTGAACCAAATATGTATCAACTCGCTAAAGAACATAATAACCAGACAATGATAACTACAGAATGACAGTATATTGGTTTGTATTGCGTGAATATGATGACATTTTACAAATGATCAGACCCCTCTTATATAGTAGGGGAATCCTACCCTTAATACAATCCAAAATACGATAAGAAAACCCATGATTAGCTAATTAATCAGCCTCTTCTTGATACGTGTTCTCGCCGTGATTCTCGCCTGATCGATATTTTGGCTTTCCGTTTTTTGGCTCGGTAGGCTTCCCTCGATCTTGCTCAATCTCTATCCCGCTCAGTCTTGATCTTGGCTGATCTCGATATCAATCGGTCTTAGGGTCACGAACTCGGCAATCTTACTTCGTATCATGGTCCGATATGACATGGGGTAGAACCTTGGTCTGCCACGTCCCGGTCTCGATTAATCCTAACAAAATGGCAAGCTCAATTTTGTGTGTATATAAATATATTTTAATTTTTACTTGTTCACTTTGTTAAATCAAGAAAAAGACAACATTTATTTTCTTATTTTACCCTTAACATTAATTATTCATTCCCTAAATTATTTCCAAGACTTTTGAAAGTGCTATCATTATTAAGGGTAAATTTATAAAATATATAATTCATTTATTTTTTCTTAAAAGAAGTATAAAGTTAAAAGTGGACAACTAAAATAGAACGGAGGAGTATATAGTATCTGTTGTATCAAAGCTTACAACAGATATAGTGGAATATATTCTAACATATGTTTCAAAGGGTGTTAGATATAAACAATATCATACACCAAACATATGAGGCGCACAAATTATAAAGATGTTGGGGTGTGGGTTTCTTAAGATTTTAGATAAATGCACATGTTTTTTAAATAATTGTTATGTATTTTTGGCTAACTAATTCCCCATTTGTCATTGACCCACCAAATTTCCCTTCTCAATGGACTTTTTCTTTTGTTTATTTTCAAGTTATTCAAATTTAAAATATTCGTTTATTGACCAAGTTTCTCTACTGATAAGGAGAGAAAGTTAAAAGGGAGTCAGTCCTTTGGAATATGAAGGTATATATATCAAGAGATAGCACTTACCCGTTTATAATATAATGACTCTTTGATAAATGTTGAAATTAATGAGTTCCTTTGTATAGAGTATTCTTTCCTACTTGTCGGAATACCTTAAAGTCAACTATCTTGAATTTATTGCTTAAAATACACATAATATAAGATCATGAAAGAAACCATTCAAATGACTTACTCATTCTGTTTCATTTATATGTCATGGTTTGTCTTGATATACAGTTTCATAAATAAAATGAAAACTTCTAATCAGAAACTTGTGATCGTTAATATTTCGTAACAATTTTAACTATAGTAACAAGATAATCATAATTCAACCACTTGAAGGTTACAACTTACTAGCGATATATGAGAGTGCAAACTCAGTTCTTGTGCAATTAGGAAATATAGTCCCTTCTAAAGACTACCAATACCGTGTTCCACGTTCTTCTTTTTTTTTTTTTTTTTTTTTTTAAATCCACATGTCCATCTTTCAAAAGAAAAAAAGAGGATTGATTTAGTCAAAATTTAGCCAAGTATTTAACTTGTATAAAAAATCCATCGCGTCATTCAGTAGACTACTCGTTTCATTGGAAAAATAGACTAAATCATTAAATAAATTGCCAAGACTTGATATAAATACCCGTCTTTCACTTAATAGTTTCAACATGCAAACTAATTCAAAGAAAATAAAAAAATTATTACATCCAAATTATAGGGATATGGCAAAGTCACCCGTGAGCTACACAACCTTTCTTGCTCTCCTCTTCTGCTTCCTCCTCATTGCATCCAGTGGTTGGTACTTCTTAATTTGTATTGTCATTTCACGTGTGACTATTATGAATACTACGTTGGCATATATTTTAATTCCAAAACAATAGTGTCATTTCATATATTTCAATTCCAATAAATTATTTTAACAACAAAAAATATGATAAGTTATTCCATGCAGAGATGCAGGCGGCTGAGGGAAAACTTTGCCGATGGAAGAGCAAGAAATATACTACTCGCCTTTGTTTGTTGAGCGAGACCTGCGCCTCAGAGTGCAAAAAAGAGAACCCCAAGGCAACCAAGGGCGAGTGCATTAGAAAAGGCTTGGGTCGTTATTGCTTCTGCTACAAGAAGTGCTAGTCAGCATCAACTGCCATAAGAATTCTCGTTTCTTATGTATGATAAAAAAATGGTTTGTTGTCTTATGTGTGAAATAATAAAAACACTACCAATTCACTAGAATTGTAGTGATTGTGAGGAAATGTTTTTAAATTATGTTTGTACTATGATCTTGTATGTTTCCTTCTTGGGATTTGTACCGTAGCTTTTGCTGTCAAGTGAAGTAATCAAAATAATTTCAAGTAATTATTCGTGGTTATTCTAATAGAGTTGCTTAACTGTTTTGATTGATCTTATGACGTTGAAGAATTTTCATTTCATTTAGCACGACAAAATGACTAGAGCAAGTGCTCCATTTGATAATATAGATAATTATTGGAGGACGGAATCTACCAGCTGCATCAAGGTTTCATCTTGTACTTTGACCAAACTATTGGCTTCAATTCAACAGATTCAACTTTCAGAAAATAGGTTGCACAAATAAGCAAGTTGTAGTGATAATGTTAATACTTATCACATCCCTAAATTGGAGCGAGACTGATTGGCAGCCAACCTATACGAACCCGTTGTCACGATCCTAGTTCGCTCTTCGTGAACTATCGTTACGGCACCTAGTTTCTACGATTAGGTAAGCTTAACAAATGCGGAAAAGAAAAATAATTGCGGAAAGAAAATAATTAAAAATTGAGATAATAAAATGAAACAGTGTTTAAGATACCGCCTGGCATAAAACAGTACAAAATCTCAACCTAACGCTCCCAAAATCCTGAACCCCATGAATCACAAGCTAAGATTTTACATAAAAAGCTTTAACTTCAGAAATATCTATCAACAAGGAAAATACATAAGGGCTATACTAGCACTGAGAATAGAAAGGGGCTCTTCGGTCTGCGGACGCGGCAGATATACCTCGAAGTCTTTATGAAAGCGCCTCGCCTCAAGTGTGATAAGACTGAATGAAAGTACTTGGATCTGCACGTGAAAAACATGTCCAGAAAGGGCATGAGTACACCACAACGGTACTCAATAAGTGCCAAGCTTAACCTCGGTTGAGTAGTGACGAGGAAGGTCAAGGCCCTACTGAGATTAAATGAAATATAAGGTATAACATTATAGAATGAGGTAGTATAACTAAGTGCAACAGTAAGAAATAACACAGAATAGAAAGAAGAACAACAACTATAACAGAGACAAATAATCATGGAAAAGAGCACTACTCAACTCAGAGATATCAACCGGGGATCTCCCAGGATACCGTTCTATAGTCCCAAATATACACATCCAGTGGATCTTCCGAGATACCCTCCCGTAGTCCAACTCATAGTGCTTGGGGATCTATCGAAATCCCGATCTGTAATCCTATATGTAAATAACCAGTATTGGGGAAATCTACCGGGTGCAATCCCGTAGCTCCAATATAAAAGTGCAGGGGGATCTCCCGGAATACAAATTCGTAGTCCCAAAGTAAATATAAAGCAACAACATGAAGTATACACAATTCAGTTCAAATTCCATACTATGGTAAAACAGGTATTTCTAGTCTAGCATGCTGTACGTAATCCAAATAAGGCAGTTTGAGCAAGTAAAGCAATTAAGTCAATTAGACATGCTTCCCTAAGCCAACAACAGGCTTAAATTGTAGGTAATATAAACAAGAAAAGAAACATTATTATACACCAAATCCTAAGGGGAGTCCCCCCCCCCCCCAACGTTAGACAAGCAACTTACCTCAAACCGGCTCAAAAGTCAACCCAAAATAACATTCTTGCTAGGAGTACTCGACTCCAAAATGGCCCAAATTTATTCAATTCAATTGCATAATGTAAATTACACTTCAAGTAACTGATTCTAGAACTAAATTGTAAGTTAATACGTGAAGTTAGGTAAAATAACCAAAATGCCCTCCGGACCCACATCTCGAAATCAGATAAAATTTACATTTTTAGAATCCTCATACTCTCAACACTTCATGCATATCAAAATTATCCAAATCCAATGTCAAATCCCCAATCAAAACTCGAAATCTAATTCTAAGAACTTTCTTCAAAATTTTCCCCAATTCTCATCTCCAACCAAAATTAAATGACAAAACTAAGATTAGATTATAGGAATACAACTAGAAAGGGATTAGGAATCATTACCCACTGATTTACTCTTCAAAATCCTCCAAAAATCACCCTCTCCCGAGCTCCAAATTAATTTTCTAACTTTTAATAGTAAACCCTCGAATTTCTGATTTTTCTGCCCAGCAAATCCGCATATGTAGTCCAACTTCCACATCCGCGATACCACTTCTACATTCAAGGGATCCGCTTCTACGGTTTCCATTTAAATCCTCTCCGCCACACCTGCAACCCAGAATTCGCAGCTGCGGTCATGCAATTGCGGTAAACCTTCCGTTTCTGCGGTTCCTGGCCTTTCCCCATCTGGCTGCTTAGGCAGCTTTATTCCGCATCTGCAGGAGTTTCACCTGCGGCCTCTCAACCGCAGATATGGTTATGATAGTAGTCATAACTTCAGCTGAAACTCCAAATTTCAAATCTTTCTATCAACCGTCCGAAATCATCCCAAGGCCCCCTGGGACCTCAACCAAAAGCACAAACAAGTCTAGTATCATTGTTCAAAGTTATAGGAATCTTAAAAACACCTCAAACAATATTGAATCAACCAATTAGCATCGGATTCAAGCGTAAGACTTCAAAAACTCTCAAATTACGCTTTCGATCAAAAAGTCTATCAAACCTCATCCGAAGAACCTGAAATTTAGCACATACGTCACATTAAACAATACGGAGCTACTCCAACTTCCGGAATTCCATTCCGACCTTGATATCAAAATCTCACTACCGAACCGGAAACTTCAAAAATTCAACTTTCGGCATTTCAAGCCTAGATAAGCTACAAACCTCTAAAAAATAATCCAAACACGCTCCTAAACTCAAAATTACCCAACGGAGCTAACGAAACCAATAGAATTCTATTCCAAGGCTGTTTTCACACCGTTCTGACTACAGTCCAGATTCTAAAACTTAAGCTCTTATTTAGGGACTAAGTGTCCCAAAACTCTTCGAAACCGCAAATAAATCCTCTTGGAAACTCACAATAGCAGAATCAAATATGGGGAATGCAATTAATAGGGGATCAGGGCTTTAATTCTTAAAATGAACGGCAGGGTCGTTATACCCATTGCCTGAATCCTATACTAGCTAGTCGAAGGTCTGAGCTAAACTTCGTACTCAAGAAATTCATAATAAAGTCTCAATTAAGTCTTATGATAACAATAACCTAAAAACTGAACACTAATTCAACATCAATAAGTCTGTAAGTTAAACCTACTAGCAAGTCATATGCTTCTACTGTTTTACGACCCGGAATCCCCATCCTCGGGAGTCATGATGGCGACTACTCGTGGAAGGTAGGCAAGCCATGAAACTTCACAACATTATCCTATTTCCTTTTTGCACATGATTGTGAGCACGTGATTTTTGCCCTAAGCAAATTATTCCTAAAAATTGTGATGACCCGGCCCGTCGTCACGAGAGTTACCACCCCATTTCCCCCTTATTGTGCTTTTGCATGTTCTATATCAGTATAAGAGTCTATCAGGTGAATTTTGACTGATTCTGGCAGAAAATAAGGCATATAACATCTTAGAAGGGAGTGTGTTTCAGAAAAGTCAACCGGAAGTTGACTATGTGGTTAGAGGGCTCGGATGTGAATTCTGCTGGTTCGGTTAGCTTTGGGAGGTGATTTTTGACTTAGGAGAGCTATCGGAATTGAATTTGAAGGTTCGGTATAGAAATAGGCTTGAATTGGCGATGTTGGAATTTTGGCGGAATCCGGTTGATAGGTGAGATTTTGATCCGAGAGTCGGAATGGAATTCCAACAGTTGTAGTAGCTTCGTTAGGTGATTTTGGTTATGTCTGCAAATTTTCAGGTCATTCGTACATCGTTTGGTCGGATTTTTGATTGGATGTGAGATTCGGAAGTTTTAAGGAAAAATTAGGCTTGAATCCGTGGTAAATTGGTAATTTTTGTGTTAAAGTATGTATTTTTATGATTGGAACAAGTTCGTATAGTGTTTTAGAGTGGGTTTTTATTTTTGGTTGAGGTCCCGGGGGCCTCGGGATGGTTAAACGGAAGGAAATTGGTAAAATTACAGGTCTGTTCTTAAAGCTTCTGGTATTTCCGCATCTGCGGAAATAGGACCGCAGGAGCGGTTCCGCAGATGCGGCTCTCTGATCGGAAAAGCGGCCCTAGGTGGCCTGGGGTGTTTTCGCAAAAGCGGACCTTGTTCCGCAGAAGCGGTCTCCGCAAAAATGGATTTGTGACCGCAGAAGCGGTCCTGAGGAATTGAGTGAGACCACAGAAACGGTATATTGACCGCAAAAGCGGTTATCGCAAAAGTGGTGTAGGACCACATAAGCGGTCATGCAGGATTTTAAGTTAAACCGCATAAGCAGTTGTTTGGATGCGGAAGCAGTACCGCAGAAACGGTTATGGGAGCCGCAGAAGCGAAAATCACAAAAGGTTTAAATGAGATTAGTGTATTCGATTTTCATAAGTGTAAAATTAATTTGGGGTGCGAGCTAAGGCGATTTTGGACAATTTTGAAGAGGCTTCATAGGAGGATCATCAGGTAAGGATATTTGGTCTTGGTTTATGTTATTGTAGTGTAAAAACATGTATTAATCACTGAAAATTTAAGGAATTTAGGGGTAAAAATGGTGGTTAGGGCTTGAAGCCTAAAAGAGGTTAAATTTGGAATTTGAAGGGGGCTGTTGGACTCCGATTTTGATAAATTTTATATGTATGGACTCATGGTTAGACGAGGATTTTTGGAAATATGAATTTCGTAATTTTTCGAGGAGCGGGCCCGGGGCTCAGGTTTTGCCAACTTCGTATTTTTGGGTGTTTTTCGAGTTATTTTGATTGGGTTATGTTCCATTAGCCTATTTTGACGTATCCCTTATGGTTTTGATAAGATTCTACGCTCGAGGAGGTAGATACGAGAGGGAAAGGCTTGGCGAGCTAGATTATCGGCCAGCTAGAGGTGAGTAATACTTGTGAATGATATTCTGATGGTTTAGAACCCCAGATTTGCACATCCTAGTGCTGTATTGAGGTGACTTGCACGCTGAACCTGAGTGTGGGGTAGAGAACTGTTGGGGATCGTGACTTGGTCCATCACTATTTGAAATATAATTTGAACTCAGTCCAATTGAATTATATTATTTTATGAACTCAGCTATATTTTACTCAAACCTGGAGTTTTTAACTGATATTTGTACTATTGTTTGAGCTGAGTATCACTATTTTACTGATGCCCGAGGGGCTTTTTGACTATTTTTGGACTGATTGGGGCCGAGGGCCATATGTGAGGGCATGATGAGTGATGTAAGGAGTCTTTCAGGCCTCGAGTGTT
>MU671564.1:154376-167023 GCA_026770625.1 Nicotiana glauca | reverse complement strand
CCACACTTGCTTGTCCTTAAGGACAGAGTTCAGCACGATGATGCCAGGGATGTTACTATTGATAGTGATGGTGTGTTGAGGATGCAGGG
This sequence comes from Nicotiana glauca, assembly GCA_026770625.1. Classification (NCBI taxonomy): domain Eukaryota; kingdom Viridiplantae; phylum Streptophyta; class Magnoliopsida; order Solanales; family Solanaceae; genus Nicotiana; species Nicotiana glauca. The sequence continues at coordinate 166,934 of MU671564.1, read as the reverse complement.
CCGGATTTGCGTGCCCAATGTAGATGGTCTTTGGGAGTTGATATTGGAGGAGGCCCATAGCTCGCAGTATTCTATCTATCCAGGTGCCGCGAAGATGTATCAGGACTTGAGACAGCATTACTGGTGGAGGAGGATGAAGAAGGATATTGTGAGTCATGTAGCCCGATGTCTCAACTGTCAGAAAATTAAGTACGAGCATCAGAGACTGGGCGGAGTGTTTCAGCGTATTGATATTCCCCCGTGGAAATGGGAAAGGATCACCATGGATTTTGTTAGTGGTCTCCCTCAGACAACGAGGAAGTTTGACTTAGTTTGGGTGATTGTGGATAGGCTGACCAAGTCTGCGCACTTCATTCCGGTATGTACTACATATTCCTCGGAGCGGTTGGCAGAGATATTCATCCGTGAGATTGTGAGATTGCATGAGGTCCCAGTTTCTATTATATCAGATAGAGGTACTCAGTTTACTTCTCAGTTTTGGAGGACATTCCAGCAAGAGTTGGGTTCACAGGTAGAGTTGAGCACTGCATTTCATTCTCAGACGGGCGGACAGTCCAAGCGTACCATTCAGATCTTGGAGGACATGTTGCGTACCTGTGTTATCAATTTTGGTGGTTCTTGGGCTGATTATTTGCCTCTCGTAGAATTTGCTTATAACAATAGCTACCAATCCAGCATTCAGATGGTGCCATATGAGGCCTTATATGGGAGACGATGTAGATATCCAGTTGGTTGGTTTGAGCCCGGCGAGGCTAGGTTGTTGGGGACAGAGTTGGTCCAGGATGCTTTGGACAAGGTGAAGGTGATTCAGGAGAGATTTCGCACAGCCCAGTCACGCCAAAAGAGTTATGTGGATTGTAAGGTCCGGGATGTGTCATATTCAGTGGGTGAGAAGGTCTTGTTGAAGGTTTCGCCTATGAGGGGCGTCATGAGATTTGGGAAGAAAGGAAAGCTCAGTCCGAGATTCATTGGCCCTTTTGACATACTCAAGAGGATTGGAGAGGTGGCCTATATGCTTGATTTGCCACCCAGCCTATCGGGAGTTCATCCGGTATTCCACGTGTCTATGCTCCGGAAGTATGTTGGAGACCCATCGCATGTGTTGGACTTCTCTACAGTTCAGTTGGATGATGACTTGACTTATGATGTGGAGCCTGTAGCTATTTTGGGTCGACAGGTGCGTAGATTGAGATATAAAGATATAGCATCAGTGAAGGTGCAGTGGAGAGGTCGGCCCGTGGAGGAGGCCACTTGGGAGATCGAGCAGGAGATGGGAGCAGATATCCACACTTATTTGAGACTCCAGTAATGTTTCTTGACCCGCTCGAGGGCGAGCGTTTGTTTAAGTTGGGGAGAATGTGATGACTCGGCCAGTCGTCACGAGATTTACTGCCCTGTTTCCCCCTTATTGTGTTGTTGCATGTTCAATATCAGTATTAGAGTCTATCGGGTGAATTTGGACTGATTCTGGTTGAAAATAAGGCATATAGCCTCTTAGAAGGGAGTTTGTTTCAAAAAAGTCAATTGGAAGTTGACTATGTGGTTAAAGGGCTCGGATGTGAATTCCGGTGGTTCGGTTAGCTTCGGGAGGTGATTTGTGACTTAGGAGAGCGATCGGAATAGAATTTGGAGGTCTGGTGTAGAAATAGGCTTGAATTGGCGATGTTGGAATTTTGGCGGAATTCGGTTGATAGGTTAGATTTTGATCCGGGAGTCGGAATGGAATTTAGACAGTTGTAGTAGCTTCATTAGGTGATTTTGGTTATGTCTGCAAATTTTCAGGTCATTCGGACATCGTTTGGTCAGGTTTTTGATTGGATGTGAGATTCGAAAGTTTTAAGGAAAAATTAGGCTTGAATCCGTGGTAAATTGGTGATTTTTGTGTTAAAGTATGTGTTTTTATGATTGGAACAAGTTCGTATAGTGTTTTAGAGTGGGGTTGTATTTTTGGTTGAGGTCCCAGGGGCCTCGGGATGGTTTTGGATGGTTAAACAGAAGGAAATTAGTAAATTTGCAGGTCTGTTCTTAAAGCTTCTGGTATTTCCGCATCAGCGGAAATAGGACCGCAAGAGCGGTTCCGTATATGTGGCTCTCTGATCGCAAAAGCGGCCCTAGGTGGCCTGGGGTGTTTCCGCAGAAGCGGACTTGTGACCGCAGAAGCGGTCGTGAGGAATTGAGTAAGACCACATAAGAGGTATACTGACCGCAGAAGCGGTATATTGACCGCAGAAGCGGTTACCGCAGAAGCGGTCAAGCGGGATTTTAAGTTAAACTACAGAAGCGGTTATTTGGACGTGCCGCGGTACCGCAGAAGCGGTTATGGGAGCCGCAGAAGGGTTAAATGAGATCAGTGTATTCAATTTTCAGAAGTGTAAAATTAATTTGGGGTGCGAGCTAAGGCAATTTTGGACGATTTTGAACAGGCTTCGTAGGAGGATCATCAGGTAAGGATATTTGGTCTTGGTTTATGTTATTGTAGAGTAAAAACATGTATTAATCACTGAAAATTTAAGGAATTTAGGGGTAAAAATGGTGGTTAGGGCTTGAAGCCTAAAAGAGGCTAAATTTGGAATTTGAAGGGGCTATGTGACTCCGATTTTGATAAATTTTATGTGTATGGACTCGTGGTGAGACGAGGATTTTTGGAAATATGAATTTTATAATTTTTCGAGGAGCGGGCCCGAGGCTCGGGTTTTTCCAACTTCGTGTTTTTGGGTGTTTTTCGAGTTATTTCGATTGGGTTATGTTCCATTAGCCTATTTTGACGTATCCCTTATGGTTTTGATCATATTCTACACTCGAGGAGGTAGATACGAGAGGGAAAGGCTTGGCGAGCTATATTATCGGCCAGCTAGAGGTGAGTAATACTTGTGAATGATATTCTGAGGGTTTAGAATCCCGAATTTGCACATCCTAGTGCTGTACTGAGGTGACTTGCATGCTGGACCTGAGCGTGGGGTAGAGAACCGTTGGGGATCGTGACTTGGTCCATCCCGGTTGTTGGTATTTTCCGTGTATTTGCAAATGATTTGCTGATATCATTATGACTTGGGCTTATTGTCATACTTGGGGCTTGTTGCCGATTGTTTGAACTCTTTATGAACTGTCATCACTGTTTCCCTAACTATTTGAAATATAATTTGAACTCAGTCCAATTGAATTATATTATTTTATGAACTCAGCTATATTTTACTCAAACCTGGAGTTTTTAATTGATATTTGAACTATCATTTGAGCTGAGTATCACTGTTTTACCGATGCCCGAGGGGTTTTTGACTATTTTTGGACTGATTGGGGCCGAGGGCCATGTGTGAGGGCATGATGAGTGATGTGAGGAGGCTTTCAGGCCTCGAGTGTTATGTGAGGAGGCTTTTAGGGCTCGAGTGTATTGAGAGCAGGCTTTCAAGCCTTCTATTGATATTATTCCGGCTTTCAGGCCTTATTGATAGCGCTTGGGCTGAAGGAGCCCCTCCAGAGTCTACACACCCACAGTGAGCGCGGGGTACCCCTTTGATATGAACAGTGGTAACAATGACACTGAAACACTTCGGTCAGGTAACAATGGCTGACCGGTCAGGTGACAATGGCTGACCTTATTTGTGTAATCTTGTACAATTGATTTCTTTAAAGAGAATATTGTTGCTATAACTTTCATGGATTCTACTGTCTATTTGGTTTACTGCTTAAGATAGCATCATTTGTTCCTTTTTTTGGGATTTTGTACTTTCAGTTGTTATTCACTTTTATTACCACTCAGTTGGAAGTACTCACTTTACTACCTGCACCATGTGTGCAGATCCAGGTTCTTTTCATCAGGCGGAGTGAGTCTGGTTGATTTGGAGTTTTCCTCCCGGGAGTATTCGAGTTAGCTGCACGGCGTCCGCAGCTGAGGATTGTCCCTTCTATCTTTCCCTTTATATTCTGCACTTTTCAGTATTAGTCAGACTTGTAGTAGGATGATATACTGTCTTTAGAGGCTCGTGGTCGTGACACTGGGTCCTAGTTGGGTTATTTCGGTGTATTGGTCAGATTGTTCGCATTATACCATTATTTCGAGCTTTTACTTGGAAAAGTATTATTTTTATTTGTTTGGTTAATTGGGTAAATTGCTATGAATGGTCGAGCTTGCCTAGTAATGTGCTGGGCGCCATCACGACCGGGTTGGGGTCGTGACAAGTTAGTATCAGAGCCTAGGTTACCGGGTCTCGCGAGTCATCAGCCGGTTTAGTAGAGTCTCGCGGATCGGTACGGAGACGTCTGTACTTATCCTCGGGAGGCTGCAGAACCTTTAGGAAACACTTCAAATTCTTGAAATTCATGTTGTGCGACTTTGTTGATCCGAAACTAAACTTTTGTATTCTATTCTCTCGCAGATGGCGAGAACTCGTGCTACCGGACGTGGCGGACGACCACTATTGCCACCTGCTAGAGGCCGTGGCCGTGGTCGTGGTAGGGGTAGAGCAGTTGGGGCAATACCAGTTGACCTACCAGTTGCCCCCATTCAGGATCAACCTCCAGTTGCAGAGGTTCCAGCAGCACCTGCCTAGGCACCAGCTGTGCCTGTTGTGATTTCGGGTCTTCAGGAGGCCCTAGCTCAGATTTTGACTGTTTGCATTGGCTTGGCTCAGGCAGTTTTACTGCCGCAGCTACATCCTAGACCAGGGGTAGTGATCAAACCCCCGCAGCTCGTACTCCAGAGCAGGTAGTGCGGGGTCTACAGACACCAGAGGCGCCACTAGTTCAGCAGGTTGCCCCAGTGCAGCCAGTGGCCCCAGTGCAACCAGTTGCACCGGTTCAGGATGTTATGGTTCCAGTTATGCCAGACGATGAGCAGCATCGTCTTGAGAGGTTCAGCAGACTTTCACCTCCTACATTCAGTGGTATTCCAGGCGAGGATGCCCAGGGTTTTCTCGACAAGTGTCAACGTATGCTTCAGACAACAGAGATCTTAGTGTCGAGCGGAGTATCATTCACTACCTTCCAGTTCACAGGAGCAGCCTTTACTTGGTGGGAGGCGTATGAGTGGCATAGGCCGACAGGTGCAGCACCATTGTCATGGCAGGAGTTTTCCACTATTTTTCTGGAGAAGTGGGTATCACGATCGCGGAGAGAGGATCTACGTAGGCAGTTTGAGTGGCTTCTTCAGGGGGATATGTTTGTGACGGAGTATGAGGTGAGGTTCTTAGAGTTAGCCCGATATGCCCCATGGATGGTCCCTACTGATCAGGAGCGGATCAGGCGATTTGTGGACGAACTTATTTATCCTATTCGTATTCTGATGACTCGAGAGAGAGTCCTGAGTCATTCCTTCGAGGATGCAGTGGATATTGCACGAAAACTCTTCGTGTTCCTAAGCAAAGATGGGCAGCTGTGAGCACGTGATTTTTGCCCTAAGCAAATTATTCCTAAAAATCCAAACAAAATGATTTTTTAAATTTATTTGATATTTGTGGCATTTTTGTGTTAGTTAGTTGCATAATAATCCATAAAAAATATACAAAATATGCATATGCATTAGGAATTTAATTTTGCAATTTTGGGTATTAATTCATTTTGAGAACAAATTAAAGAAAAATAATAAAAATATCATTTTCATGTTTCTAAATGAAAATTACCATAAAAAGTAGAAATTAATTAGTTTTAACAATTTAGCAAAATCAGGAAAATAAATGCAAATATAAAAGAAAAGAAAATACAAAAAGAAATAATAATACAAAAGTATAAAAGGAAAATACAAAAAATAAGAGAAAATAAAATACAGAAAAATACAAAAAAATAAAATAATACAAAAACACATAAAATTTTGTCTAATACAAGAAGTATACTAAAATCATTAGCCCGAAATCGGATAATACCCAGCCTAATTGACCCAGGCCCAAAGAAATGAGTACCCGATCTGCTTGTGAATAAAACGACCTCATTTCAGTGCAAAAAAAATCTGGACCGTTGAATTATTTGATCAAAAGGTCATGTTACACGAACCGTCAATAATAGGAACGACGACGTATTGAGACGTCAATCCTGGCCATTCATTTATTTGATCCAACGAACGAGAATGGAGTTTCATTTAATTAGACGACGTCGTATAGGCGTCAATTCATCTCAATCGTTAATTGGTTTTAATCTAATGGTCCATGATCATCCGTAGGTTTTAAATATACAAAAACTTTATACCTATTCATTTTCATCTTCCCCCTCTCTAATCACAAACCCTAGGCGCCACCCTTTTCTCTCAAACTCTCGCCGGAACCCTCGCCGGTGGGAGACGTAACCACCTCTGATGGCTTCGTCATTAACACCCTAGATAGCCCTCAGCCTCCCCATTACACTCCTCTAACCCATTTACCTCAAACAAGCCCCTAATTCTTTGGATCTTGAAAAATAGTTCGCTGGAACCCTACTCCGGTGAACGACAGTCACTCAAAACCTTACCAAACCTTCCTCCAGACATCCTCTATCCATTCTTGAAAGTCCTAGGTCTCAAAGATTACTGGAAGAAGTTCGAATAAAACCTGAAACTTCTTCAGTAAACACAAAATCAAGAAAAGCAATAATAAGGCGTTCCTCTGCTTTGTGAAAAGTTTTGGCAGGAAAATCCAGAAAAAAAGCTAAGTGTTCCTATAATTTTACTTTTTTGATTCTGTATGCATGTTTGTTCTTTGTCTCTGTTTCTTGATTTTCTTTGATTGTCTGAATTCCATCTAAACTGATATTGATTAATAAAAGATAATAAATAAAATTTCAAGACTTTTGTATGTCTTGATATTGATTAGTGTTTCTGTTTGTTACTTTTGTTCGGATTAATAATAGTTTTGATAACTTTTCAATACTATTTTGTAATCAATTTCTGTGACATGTTAAAATTAAGGTTGAAGAGATTTTAATATCATTTTTGTTTGTTGTTAGTTTTATTAGAGTTACTTAATCTCTGCTTTAAATAGGATTTTAGATTTTGATACTATTAGGGTTTAATTTTAGTTTAAATTTTGATTAATTTTGGTTAACCTTGACTGACCGTAATTGATTTATAGTTAGTAGTTGAGTGATTCTGATTAATTTTGACCCTATAGTTAAATTAGGGTATTGGTTATAGCTGAGGATAAATTTGTAATACTGTTAAACCTAAGGGGTAAAGGGGATAAAACCATACGGTTTGTTAGTAAATAAGAGTAAGGTTCAGGGTTATTTTAGGAACAAGGAAATGGTATAAGTGTGATAAAGCTAAGGAAGTAGGGGCATTTCAGGCATAACAAAGGGTTGTACAGCAAAAATTATTTAGAGGTGGGGGTAAAAGGGTAAAGGCAATGAAATAGAACATTTCTAGATGGGGAAAAGGGGAAATTATGTACAAATAAAGGGTTAGAACTGATTAATTAACAAAAAGAATAAGGGTTAAATTGAAATAAAAGGAGGGATCAATAATGCAAATCTGAAATTCAAATTTTCCTCCCTTATACTCTATAAATAGGCCTCATGTGGCCTCCTTTAATAAGTTTTGGAGAATTTAGAAAAAATCTGGAATATACAAAGTAGTTTCTGCTCTTCTCGATCTAGTTTCTCACCAATTCCTGTTAAAAACTCCAAAAAATACCAAAAAATAGTTAAATTTTTACTGTTACATTGAAATCTGAGGGTCATTTGAAGATTATTAGATCTGTTTTGTTTATTATAATTTTCTGGAGGTCTACTGTCCTGTTGGTTTCATTTGCTATTTGCTCGGTGTATTTTCTGTTGATATCAAAAGCTGTGATCGATTTGCTGTTAATTGCCATTGCTGATCCTGTTTTGCTGTTGATTCGAGTAGATTATCATTGATTTTTCATCTTATTTCCAGGTATACTCTCATTTCTAAATGTCTGTGATGCTGTATTGACGAGCTGAAGAAATAGAATGTTTAGTTGGATAAGCGTTTACACCTGATTAGCTAATTTGATACTTGTAGAATTTCATTTTTTTTGTAATGTGTATTTGTTAGGAATAGTTCAAAATTGTAATTAAATTCGGACTGGACTGTTTCTTTTGAACTTCGTTCATGATAGATTTGTTATTAGTATTTCTCAGGTTATGTAATCTTAATAACTAACAATATTGCAGATAAACCTATAGATAAAAAGGTAAAAAGTAATAAGTGAATTTAGGTATCATATTATAAGCTTGAAATTGTGTATGACTGTATCATTTCTTCTGAAAAACGATAGATTAAATCTAAGTGAATGATTTAGTTGAAAATTGCAAATTGATAGTTGTTTCATTTGAAATTTAAATATGAATTAGTATCTGAAAGTTAAAATCATTTTAGTATTACTTCTACAATGACATTTTAATTCTGAAATAGTTCAATTATGATTGCAATTAGTTTGGTTCAAAGTAATTAGTATTTTAAAAATAATTTCAAATGCTTTAATAGAACGATTTTTCATAATACAATATCATTCTGTTTTGACTTTGAAATTTCAGTTGTTTCACTAGATTTGATTTTATTAATATTAGAACTGATAGAAACGGAATTAATAAGTGTAATTGAATTAAAAATAGATTAAAATTTTCTGATAATTATGTAATTGAAGCAGTTTGAATTCGAATTTGAATTGTGATAATCTAAAAAATGAAGTAAAAATGCTTTCTGCCCTATTAAAAGGCCCAAATCCAGTAGATGTGATGGTCACACATGGGCCTGGTGCATACAGTACTAAAAATAGATTGGTTTGGGCCATTAGTTCAGATATTTATACGAATGGCCTAAATCCGAATGTCAGCAAAGTTAAACTGGACTGGAAATTGCTACATGGGCTGTAGTCAAGCCCAATATGAATTAAAGCCTAAACTCTTATGAGTACGTGGCACCAATATGAATTAAGATTTCTCTTTGTTATTAGAGACGGAACACATAGAAAATATAGTATACTTTAGGTATGACCTTTAATAAAAAAAATGAGATGAGCCTCGCCACTTCAAATACACAATTGCGGGGCCCTCAAATAAATTGTTATCAAAATCTTAGATTCCGAAGGTCCGTTTAGCAAATTTCACGCTCTTTCCCCAAAGTTAACATAGACGTAGATACTTTAGGCACGATTCGTAATAACATTACCTTCCTAATACGGGTGCACATTTATGTGACCCAAATCCAATTCTCAACGAAGTCAAAATGTGTTAAAAGCCACGGGCGTACTGGTACGGTATGGTCTAAAATATATTTTCACGACTTTGCAATTCTTGTAAAATTAAATAATAAAGCGGAATGTTAATAAATGCACATAAAAATGGAACATATATAGAAATCAAATAAAAACAAATACAACAGTTGAGCGACCGTGCTAGGACCACGAAATTTGGGAGTGCCTAACATCTTCTCCCGGGTTAATAGAATTTCTTATCCGGATTTCTAGATAGCAGACTGTTAAACATTGTCAAATCCTTCCTCGTTTCGGGATTCGAACCGGTGACTTGGGACACCATGAATCTCCCAAGTGGCGACTGTGAACCTTTAATATAAACGAATCCCGTTTCGATTGTCCTTAAATTGGAAAAATTCCTTCCTTTTATTATATCCCTTCCCGGGGTGTAGTAAATAGCTCGTAAAAAGGAGGTGTGACAGCTCTGGCGACTCTGCAGGAGAAACAAACCCAGAACTTTGGTTCAGGGTTTAAAAATTCGAGCTCAAAATAATTGTTGTATTTGTTTAAATCTGATTTTCCTACATGTTCATGATCAATGTGCTAAATGTTTACCGCTTTGATATTATCTGAACTGCATAAAAATTATGCCGAAAACCCTTCTCTTCTTACCTCCGGGGATGTGCTTACTCGTTGAGACTCCCTATTCTGTTAGTGTCATATCCAAAATAAGAAAAGAGGTCGGACAAGTTACTAAGCCGGACGATCCCGCAGGTCCCCGGTACGTAGCCCCCTCCTCGACTCGAGTCATCCGCTTAGTTACACAGTCTAGAACAAATTAAACCAGGTTTTGAACCAAGAAATAGGGACGTTTATTTGCATCATATATGACTTAGGGGACTCAACACAGGTGTTGGGTCCGTCTAGGACAGGTAACCCAAATATGAAAGACCATCATGATTATATGTTACATTTATTTGTCTCGGGCCGTCATGATGACCGGCTAGGAAAAGAATTGAGGGAAAAGAAAAGAGAGAATAATAATTGTTGATTTTAGAAGAAAAACCGATACTCAAATGCTGTCGAAACTCAGTCGAAATTTTGTGAAGGGATTTATAAATAAGAAAATTATCGATTTTAGTAATTTGTTTCTAGGTTGTGAAAATAAATAAAAATTTTGCTATTTTATTTTATTCTCAAAATTAAAAAAAATATAATCGGATTTGCCAATAAAAATAGAAAATCTTTACTTCAAAAAATAGTTTGGATATTCATTTTTGTCAAAAATTAAAAAAAAATGGTTTGTCTAGATAATTTGACTGAACTACGCTAGTTTGATTCTCATCACGTGTGAGATACGTAGGCAACCCTTGACGGGTCCAACCACACCTTTTTGCAAAAATAACCAAAAAATGTCAAATTTTTTTGATTTTTGTTATAAATAAATTGGGTGATGCTATTCTTGTTTATAATAAGCCAAATGTCCCTTAAAAGGATGTCAGAAGGCCATTTTTGCAAGAATAGCCACTTTGAGTCATTTTAAATAATTTGCGGGAACAGCCTTGAAATACGCCCTCGCGGAACTGTCGAAAGGCTGTATCCGTAAAATCAAGTTAGAGTCATCTATCATCTTTACAAAAATAATCACTTTGTCAAATAAGCCATTACATGGCCGGTTTTTGCTGAAATAGCCTCATTTGGCATTAAAACTTCCTCAGTCTTGTGTTGGCCTGTGGCGATGCTGAGTGATGCTCCACGAGCCACAAGATGTGAAGTTTTTCATCAAGTTTGTAGTTGAAGTCGGTCTCTATAATTTTCCTTCAAAGAAAACAATTTTTTTTAAAAATGAAATCAAAATAAACCTCTCTTTATTTTTGCATTAATTTGCAAGAACTACGCTCGGTCTGATTCATGCGAGGTCATGATACGTAGGCAATCCACATAGGATTCGACCATAACCATAACCAAAAAAAAAGGAAAGCAATAAAGGCAAAAAGAAAAGAAAATAGTAGAAAAACAAGAAAGAAAAGGAAAGAAAAATACCCTAACGCTAACACGGTGGTTTCATGTTGTCATCTCAGAAAGGTGGTTGGTTTGTGGTGGTAATTTTTCTCGACAACAAAAGGCGATGGCAAACAACAATAGAATTGATGCGGTTGGTACCGGTACCCATCAACAGGTGGATGAACGGGATAACGGGTTGAGCGAGGAAGTTCGGATACTGAGACAACACATGGCAGAAATATACCAAGCTTGGATAACTGGAAAGGCACCACCCCAGCCTCCACCAATGTCTCCGGTCATATCCACTACCCCGGACAATAAATACGGAGAGAACCCTCGGGATGAACTTCATAATGAAGGTGAAAAGGTCACAAGAAAAGCATGGCGAGACGAAATAGGCATAAAGCCGAAAGAACTATCCTTAAAGAACATGCAAGGAATGAATGACCTGGGTAAAGAATCTTCTGTGTTCCCCAACATTTGTTTGTCCGTGGGGTTCGAAGTGCCGAATTTCAACTTGTATGATGGGATTGGAGATCCGGTAATTCACCTGAGGGTCTATTGTGATGAAATGAGAAATGTCGGGAATAAAGATGAATTATTATTGACATACTTCAGTAAAAGCTTGACTGGGGAAGCTTTAGAATGGTATAATCGCCATTATGTTAGCAAATGGCCTACATTAGATGACATGGCTCAAGATTTTGTGCGACATTTTCAGTACAATGAAGACATTACCCCAAATTTCTCCTCCCTATCTCAGATTGAAAAGAAACCCAAGGAGAGCTTTAAGGATTTATGGCTCAAGTGGAACGAGCAAGTTGCTCGGGATGATCCTGCCATTGATAAAAAGATGTTGCCGAGTCCCATCTACAACAAGGTCCGATAATTGTTCTTGCCAAACCTGTTCAACCTCAAAATAAACTCCAAACCAATTCCCCAAAAAATACCCGATCTTTTGTTAGACCACCAAGTCATAACCTCCGCCAACAACATGGTCCGGTGGTCGTTCTTGCTAAACATTCCCAACCATAATACTGACGACATGAGCGTCCCCAACTTCCACAAAAGCCACACTATCTACCAAATAACACTCGACCATTGGCCCCATTACCAAGTCACTCCCAGAAACCAGCACCAATAGCCTGAAACTATCATGCTCATCACTTTCAAGCACTCAACAATACTGGAAAATGGAGGCATGAAGAGAAGCAGAGGCAAAGGGACAATTTTACGCCCATTGGCGAATCCTACACAAGCTTGTTTGAAAAGCTAAAATGAATCGGTCTGATTAAACCACTCCTTCGATATACTCCAGAACCAAAGGCAAAAGGCTTCGATCCTACTGTTCGATGCATGTACAGTCTAATGTCCAGGGGCATAACATTGAAGACTGTCATTCTTTGAAAAGGGAAATAGAAAGAATGATCCGAGAAGG
>MU671564.1:63807-153338 GCA_026770625.1 Nicotiana glauca | reverse complement strand
GTTGATCAAAGTCAATGATAGTTTTGGCAATATTGATGTGAAACTCAGTGGCTAAGATGCCGGTCGTGACAATTGAGAAGACGCTCCATCTCTCAGTCACCTAGAGTGGAGTTTTGGTGGTTTGTTTTGGGTGTCATTTCTATTGTTCAAAGTTATTTTAGGGTTAAAGTCCAGACATTATCTTGGGAGTCAAACCCTTTTATCTTTCCACTTTGCTTTGTTTAGTAATAAAATTGTTTAGTGCCGTCTAGGTTTGTAATTCTAGTCTAGTCTGTTTGTTTTGTTGTTCGTCTTGTTGTTTTAACTTATCAGTTTAATACAACTCTCTGTTTCCCGTCATTTCTAGTTATTCCATTTCTAATCACTTTACAATTCTTCTCATACTAATTTTAGCAACATGACATGCACATAATTCTCGGCCTAAATTTAAAAGTCAGTTTAGCAATGAAACAAGGTTGAAAGGGTACCCGGAATAAATGAAACATATTGGAATATTTTGAAGACTAAATCAAGTGAAACCGGGGAAAATAGAAATACTGTGAAATTCATCACGCCTCATTGGTTTAAAGCTAAAGGCAAGAATGCCCCAAGGCTTAAGGGATCATTCATGGTAACGAAGATACTGACCAATGAAATCATCAAATACAGAAGGCAAATATGTGAATCAATTAAAATGTCCTAACTGTGCAGTTTGTACTTGGTATGTTTTGAAGATTGGAATGACGAAGGAATTTTTTTCTGCTATCTAAACACTTTATCCATTGCTATCCCTTTGAGCCTTATTATATTCTTTCATATCCCTCTTTCGGAATTAACAACAAAAATCGAGGATTGAGCGAGAAAATCAAGTGGAGAAACAAAAGAAAGGAGAAAAGAAGAGAAAAGAAAGAAAAGAAGAAAAGAAAAAGAGAAAAGAAAGAAAAAGAAATTAAAATAAGAAAAGAAAAGAGAGAAGAAAAGAAGAGAAAGAAAAAGAGAAAGAAAAAGAAAAAAAAGAAAAAAAAATGAAAAAAGAAAAAGAATGGAAGGACGGGAAAAGATCGCAACAAATGTAATTGGCTGAACTACGTTTGACTTGATCCCGAAAAGGTACGTAGGCAGCCTCATTGAGGTTCAGTCACAATGGAAGAAAAGTCCAAGAATCCCTAAGAAGGAAACTGGGGCAGAAGTTATGGTCGTTGTGGAAGATATGATTCCGAAAGTTGTAATTTTGAGCCCACGTTGAAATATTTTGAGCCTTTATACTCTTCTTTCTAAACCTATCCAAAAGCCACATTACAGTCCAAAGAAAAGACCTTCCGATCAATCTTCAAGAAATGCTGAGTCAATCAAGCAAAGATGAATCATATCAGGGGCAACACTCCAGTCCGAACAAAGAAAAATGAAGAATTAGAAAGTCATGATGATGAAAACCACCACGAGACTCCAAGATGAGGGAAATCAAATGAGAGAGTCTTATTGGTGAAAACCTTCACGGGCACCGTAAGGCGACAGTGAGTTGAAAGAAACATCAAAATGAGAGACGCTTGATGGTGAAAACCCTATGGGCACCACCAGTTGACTAAGGATTATGAACCAAATTGGGGAAATATGGAAGACCAGTTTCACGGCAAAAGGTGCAACAAGAGTTGAACATCAGATTTGCTATACAAAAAAGGCTGAAAGTGCATGTCAAGGTCGCTAGATTAGGTATTCACATCCGATGGGTCGTTCTTTTGTTGGTTTCTTGTTAGGAATCGTCTCTCTCCCATTTTTCTTTCATTCTATTCTTCCCACCTTGTCTTTCTCTCTTCTTGAGTCTGTCGAGTCATAACAAATAAAGAAATGACTTCAAAATTTGCCACCAAGCTTTTCAATTGCACGAGATTGGATTTGGCCAACACATCAAATTGTCGTAAGTCAAGAACAAAGTCAAACATGATTAAGTTGCCAGCCGTCAATATGCTTTGGGAATCCTCGAAATATGAAGGCTCGATGTGCAAACAACACAACAGATGAAGGTGAACAGATCAAAGGAATGTCTCGGGATAGGATTGAAAAAGAGTGGTACACCAATGACAATCAAAATCTTCCCAAAAGGAAATCAAAGTTATCATGACTAGTGATGACACGATAAAGACTTCAAAGGCAAGGCTGGTGATTTAAACCAAAAGAGAAACATGTGCAATAAAGTGGGTAACAATTAAGAATGCTTTGGGGTTCATGGGAGACACAAAGGTCGGCAAAGTGCCAACTCAGGAACAATATAACAAATGGAAGTATGGGGTACGGACGGAGAAAAGGTATATATTCTGACAAAGGAAGGTGTCAGTCAAGAAACATCCAGGGTCTTCAAATGAAATCATTGAAGGAACAATAGACTTCAAGATCGGAGTTAGTGGGATCCATCAAGAAAGGAACAACATACACTTTGAGGGGGATGGCAATTGTCATGAACACAAGAAATTGGTAAATGACAGGCCGTAAGGGATACAGGTTGGAATAGAGAAGAAGTACTTTATGTGATAAGGACGCTGGGGGAAAATGGATAGTCGGTAAACAGGCAGGGCATTCAAGTGGAAATCAGTTATCAGAGGAAGTGAAAGAACAATCGTCATCAAAGTTCAAGGCCATAAATCAACCACCACATTTAAAAACTGACAAAGATTTGCTTTGATTGAAACAGGGGCAGAAGTTTCGGAGAAATCCTCCATAAAGAAAGGCGACACCTATACAGGTATGACTGGGAATTATTAGGACTCTCCTGAAAAAATGGGGCTTAGTTTAAATGTCAAAACAATCATGAGAAACATAACTTGGTAGGAAAAGGAATATAAGTTCATTCTAAAGTTTGTCGTAGGTTTCGATTAGGAGTTTTCAGGACCCTCCTGGATAATGGGACATAGTTTTAAAAAAAACAAGATATAAGTAAAATTGTAGTAGAAAGTTGTCAGGACCCTCCTGAATAATGGGACGTAATAGAAGTTGTCAGGACCCTCCTGGATAATGGGAAGTAGTTTAAAACTTTTGATAAATGTAGTTGGAGTAACACATTTAGGAAAAAATAGCTTAGTTTATAATGGTTAGGAGCTGTCAGGACCCTCCTGAATAATGGGACGTAGCTTTAAAGAACAAGATATAGTAAAAAGTTGTAATAGGAGTTGTCAGGACCCTCCTGAATAATGGGACGTAGTTTTAAGAACAAGATATAGTGGAAGTTGTAATAAAGTTGTCAGGACCCTCCCGAATAATGGGGATTAGTTAAGACTTTTTAATAACAAATTAGTAATGCTTTTGGAAAAGATATGGGAAATTCGTAATTGTTAGAAATTGTCAGGAACCTCCTAGATAATGGGAATAGTTTAAGACATTTGATAATAAATACAATGAAGTAACATTTATAGAAGAGATAGTTAGGATTGGTCAGAACCTCTAATAATAGAACTTAGTTTTTAAACTCTTATAATAGTTGGTAAAATAATTTAGAGCTTGGTTATCAAACCGGGGTAGAAAAGTTTTCTTCGGTTTGTTGGTTGTTTGTAAGCAAGCGCCCACCTGTAGAATAAGGGAATACATTTTTATGTTTTGTCAGCAGGCACCCACCTGAAAAAAAGGGAAGTATAATACAACTCTTATCTCAAGTTAACATTCAGTAATGTCATGCACCCAGTTATCAAACTTGGGCAGAAAATTTTCTTTGTTTTGTATGTTTGTTGTAATCAGGTGCCCACCTGAAGAACAAGGGAATATCTTTTCAAATTCAGCAAACAGGCACCCACATGAAGAACAGGGGAATATTTTTTCAAATGCAGTAAGCAGACACCCACATGGAAAATAAGGTAAGTACAATTTGAAATTTAGCTTTGAATTTTAATATTTGATAACATGATATGCCCAGTAACCATACTGGGTCAGAAAAATTTTCTTTGTTTTTTAATTTTTATAAGCAGGCGCCCACCTAAAGACCAAGGGAATACATTTCAATTTTAGTAATTAGGCGCCCACCTGAAGAACAAGGGAATACATTTCAGTAAACATGTGCCCACCTGAAGAACAAGGGAATATATTTCAATTTCAGTAAGCAGGCACCCACCTGAAGAACAAGGGAATATCTTTTCAAATTCAGCAAGCAGGTGCCCACCTGAAGAACAAGGGAATACATTTCAAGCACAGCAAGCAGGCACCCACCTGAAAAACAAGGGAAGTATAATACAACTCTTATCTCAAGTTATCATTCAGTAATGTCATGCACCCAGTTATCAAACTAGGGCAGAAAATTTTCTTTGTTTTGTATGTTTGTTGTAATCAGACGCCCACCTGAAGAACAATGGAATATCTTTTCAAATTCAGCAAACAGGCGCCCACCTGAAGAACAAGGGAATACATTGTCAAATGTTGTAAGCAGGCGCCCACCTGAAGAACAAGGGAAATTTTTTTCAAATACAGTAAGCAGGCACCCACTTGGAAAACAAGGGAAGTACCATTTGAAATTTAGCTTTGAATTTTAATATTTGATAACATGATATGCCCAGTCACCATACTGGGTCAGAAAATTTTTCTTTGTTTTTTAATTTTTATAAGCAGGCGCCCACCTGAAGAATAAGGGAATACATTTCAATTTCAGTAAGCAGGCGCCCACCTGAAGAACAAGGGAATACATTTCAGTAAACAGGCGTCCACCTGAAGAACAAGGGAATACATTTCAATTTCAGTAAGCATGCGCTCACCTGAAGAACAAGGGAATACATTTCAATTTCAGTAAATAGGCTCCCACCTGAAAAACAAGGGAATATCTTTTCAAATGCAGTAAGTAGGCACCCACCTGAAGAACAAGGGAATACATTTCAATTTCGGCAAGGAGGCACCCACTTGAAGAACAAGGGAATACTTTTTCAAGCAATCGTAAGCAGGAGTCCACCCGAAGAATGGAAACAGTCAAAGTCATATTGAAAGAATACCAGATGCAAGATCAAGGCAATACAAGAACACAAGATACAAGACATAGATAGGATTTTTGTAAATCATAGGGCATAGCCTAGGCTAGCTTCTTTTATCGTTACAACGGTGTAATAAAGGGGTCAGCAAGCAGTAACAACAACAACAACAATGAGATCACAACTTTTGGTAGTCCCAGCTACTAAACACTCCCGAACTACACTGACCTGATTCCTGTTTAGCCCAGGATATATAGGCAATGTCTGAAGCAGGATACGGTCAAAACTTTTTTAAAAAAATGCTTCACACGGAATATGCAAATGGGCAAAAATCATCATTACCGCTCACTTATCTTTGCACGAAAACTCTTCGTGTTCCCGAGCAAAGAGGGGCAGCTGTGAGCACGTGATTTTTGCCCTAAGAAAATTATTCCTAAAAATCCAAACAAATGATTTTTTAAATTTTGTTGATATTTGTGGAATTTTTGTGTTAGTTAGTTGCATAATAATCCATAAAAATATACAAAATATGCATATGTATTAGGATTTTAATTTTGCAATTTTGGGTATTAATACATTTTGAGAACAAATTAAAGAAAAATAAAGAAAAAAAAGCATTTTTATGTTTCTAAATGAAAATTACCATAAAAGGTAGAAATTAATTAGTTTTAACAATTTAGCAAAATTAGAAAAATAAATGCAAATATAAAAGAAAAGAAAATACAAAAAGAAATAATAATACAAAAAGGAAATAAATACAAAAGTATAAAAAGAAAAAACAAAAAAAAATAGAGAAAATAAAATACAGAAAAATACAAAAAATAAAATAATACAAATACACATAAAATTTGTGCTAATACAAGAAGTATACTAAAATCACTAGCCCAAAATCGGATAATACCCAGCCCAATTGACCCAGGCCCAAAGAAATGAGTACCCGATCTGCTTGTGAATAAAATTCTTTCAGTGCAAAGAAATGTGGACTGTTGAATTATTTGATCAAACGGTCATGTTACACGAACCGTCAATAATAGGAACGACGACGTATTGAGTCGTCAATCCTGGCCATTCATTTATTTGATCTGTCGAACGAGAATGGAGTTTCATTTAATTAGAGGACATCGTATAGGCGTCAATTCATCTCAACTGATAATTGGTTTTAATCTAACGGTCCCTGATCATCCGTAGGTTTTAAATATACAAAAACTTTATACGTATTCATTTTCATCTTCCCCCTCTCTAATCACAAACCGTAGCGGCCACCCATTTCTCTCAAACTCTCGCCGGTGGGAGACGTAACCACCTTCGATGGCTTCGCCATTAACACCCTAGATAGCCCTCAGCCTCCCCATTACACCCCTCTAACCCATTTACCTCAAACAACTCCCTAATTCTTCGAATCTTAAAAAACAGTTCGCCAGAACCGTACTTCGGTGAACGACAGTCACTCAAAACCTTACCAAACCATCCTCCAGACATCCTCTATCCATTATTGAAAGTCCTAGGCCTCAAAGATCACTGGAAGAAGTTCACATAAAACCTGAAACTTCTTCGGTAAACCCAAAATCAAGAAAAGAAATAATAAGGCGTTCCTATGCTTTGTGAAAAGTTTGTCCAAGAAAAACCAGAAAAAAAAGCTAAGTGTTCCTATAATTTTTCTTTTTAAGTTTTTTCTTTTTTGATTTTGTATGCATGTTTGTTCTTTATCTCTGTTTCTTGATTTTCATAGACTGTCTAAACTCCATCTAAACTGATATTGATTAATAAAAGATAATAAATAAAATTTCAAGACTTTTCTGTGTCTTGATATTGATTAGGGTTTTTGTTTGTTACTTTTGTTCGGATTAATAATAGTTTTGATAACTTTTCAATACTATTTTGTAATCAATTTCTGTGACATGTTAAAATTAGGGTTGAAGAGATTTTAATATCATTTCTGTTTGTTGTTAGTTTTAGTAGAGTTACTTAATCTCTGCTTTAAATAGGATTTTAGATTTTGATACTATTAGGGTTTAATTTTAGTTTAAATTTTGATTAATTTTGGTTAACCTTGACTGACCGTGATTGATTTATAGTTAGTAGTTGAGTGATTCTGATTAATTTTGACCCTATAGCTAAATTAGGGTTGATAATTAGGGTATTGGTTATAGGTGAGGATAAATTTGTAATACTGTTAAACCTAAGGGGTGAAGGGAAAAAAACCATACGGTTTGTTATTAAATAAGGGTAAGGTTTAGGGTTATTTGAGGAACAAGAAAATGGTATAAGTGTGATAAAGCAAAGGAAGTAAGGGCATTTCCGGCATAACAAAAGGGTAATACAGCAAAAATTATTTAGAGGTGGGGGTAAAAGGGTAAAGGCAATGAAATAGAACATTCTAGATGGGGAAAAGGAAAAATTATGTACAAATAAAGGGTTAGAACTGATTAGTTAACCAAAAGAATAAGGGTTGAATTGAAATAAAGGGAGGGATCAATAATGCAAATCTGAAATTAAGATTTTCCTCCCTTATACTCTATAAATAGGCCTCATGTGGCCTCCTTTAATAAGTTTTGGAGAATTTAGAACAAATCTAGAATATACAAAGTAGTTTCTGCTCTTCCCGATCTAGTTTTCTCACCAATTCCTATTAAAAACTCCAAAAAATACTAAAAAATAGTTAAATTTTTACTGTTACATTAAAATCTGAGGGTCATTCGAAGATTATTAGATCTGTTTTGTTTATTATAATTTCCTGGAGGTCTACTATTCCTGCTGGTTTCATTTGTTATTTGCTGGGTGTATTTTCTGTTGATATCAAAAGTTGTGATCGATTTGCTATTAATTGCCATTGCAGATCCTGTTTTGTTGTTGATTCGAGTAGATTCTCATTGATTTTTCATCTTATTTCCAGGTATACTCTCATTTCTAAATGTCTACGATGCTGTATTGACGAGCTGAAGAAATAGAATGATTAGTTGGATAAGCGTTTACACCTGATTAGCTAATTTGATACTTGTAGAATTTTATTTTTTTTAATGTGTATTTGTTGGGAATAGTTCAAAATTGTAATTAAATTCGGACTGGACTGTTGCTTTTGAACTTCGTTCATGATAGATTTGTTATTAGTATTTCTCAGGTTATGTAATCTTAATAACTAACAATATTGCGGATAAACCAATAGATAAAAAGGTGAAAAGTAATAATTGAATTTAGGTATCATATTATAAGCTTGAAATTGTGTATGACAATATCATTTCTTCTGAAAAACGATAGATTAAATCTAAGTGAATGATTTAGTTGAAAATTGCAAATTGATAATTGTTTCATTTGAAATTTAAATATGAATTAGTATTTGGAAGTTAAAATCAATTTAGTATTACTTCTACAATGATATTTTAATTCTGAAATAGTTCAATTATGATTGCAATTAGTTTGGTTCAAAGTAATTAGTGTTTTAAAAATAATTTCAAATGCTTTAATAGAACGATTTTCATAATACAATACCATTCTGTTTTGACTTTGAAATTTCAGTTGTTTCACTAGATTTAAAATAATTTCAAATGCTTTAATAGAACGATTTTCATAATACAATATCGTTCTGTTTTGACTTTAAAATTTTAGTTGTTTCACTAGATTTGATTTTATTAATATTAGAATTGATAGAAATGGAATTAATAAGTGTAATTGAATTAAAAATAGATGAAATTTTCTAATAATTAAGTAATTGAATCAGGTTGAATTCGAATTTGAATTGTGATAATCAAAAAAATGAAGTAAAAATATTTTCTGCCCTATTGAAAGGCCCAAATCCAGTAGGTGTGATGGTCACACATGGGCCTGGTGCATACAGTACTAAAAATAGATTGGTTTGGGCCATTAGTTCAGATATTTATACGAATGGCCTGAATCCGAATTTCAGCAAAGTTAAACTGGACTAGAAATTGCTACATGGGGTGTAGTCAAGCCCAATATGAATTAAATCCTAAACTCTTATGAGTGTGTGGCACCAAAAAATGCAAAACTATTAAATAATAATAAATAATTAAGATTTCTCCTTGTTATTAGAGACGGAACACATAGAAAATATAGTATACTTTAGGTATGACCTTTAATAAAAAATGAGATGATCCTCGCCACTTCAAATACACAATTGCGGGGCCCTCAAATAAATTGTTATCAGAATCTTAGATTCGGAAGGGTTGTTTAGCACATTTCACGGTCTTTTCCCAAAGTTAACATAGACATAGATACTTTAGGCACGATTAATAACATTACCTTCCTAATACAGGTGCACATTTATGTGACCCAAATCCAAATCTCAACGAAGTCGAAATGTGTTAAAAGCCACGGACATACTGGTACGGCGTGGTCTAAAATACATTTTCACGATGTTGCAAATCTTGTAAAATTAAATAATAAAGAGGAATGTTAATAAATGCACATAAAAATAGAACATATATAGAAATCAAATAAAAACAAATACAACAGTTGAGCGGCCGTGCTAGAACCACGGAATTCGGGAGTGCCTAACACCTTCTCCCGGGTTAACAGAATTCCTTATCCAGATTTCTGATTCGCGGAATATTAACAGAGTCAAATTTTCCTCGGCTCGGGATTCAACCGGTGACTTGGGACACCATTAATCTCCCAAGTGGCGACTCTGAATCTAAATAAATAAATTCCGTTCCGACCGTCATTAAATTGGAAAAACTCCTTCCTTTTATTATATCCCTTCACGGGGTGTAGTAAATAGCTCGTAAAAAGGAGGTGTGACAATGGTTATAACCATTAAATAATTGATAATTAATCAATAAAAAAATAACGATTTAATAAAATAGAGGAAGTCTGAATTAAAATAAGAACAAAGTCTAAAACATCCATATAAGTCTCTACCCAGCATCTGGTATCACAACATTTCATGGACTATATAGAAATGCTAAATACAAAAGTCTGAATCAATGTAAATAAACTCTGTCTCGATACAAGGGAAACAGGGAGGAAGAAAAGTAGAAGAGATCCCGGGCCTGCGGACGCATGCAAGACTTCCTCCGGAATCTCGTGGACTGAAGGACTTCTCCCTGGCTACTGCTATGCACCGTAAGCTGCTCCAATACCTAGATCTGTGCAAAATAGCAAAGAGTGTAGCATCAGCACAACCGACCCCATGTGCAGGTAAATGCCTAGCCTAACATCGGCGAAGTAGTGACGAGGCTAGGACCAGACTACCAGATAAACCTGTGCAATTCAAATATGCAGATACAAAAGAAAGGAATACAACAAGTAAACAGTCAAATAAGTAACGGGGGAAACATGCTTTGGGGAGACAACAGTTACAATACCAAATCTCAAT
Source organism: Nicotiana glauca (assembly GCA_026770625.1). Taxonomy (NCBI): domain Eukaryota; kingdom Viridiplantae; phylum Streptophyta; class Magnoliopsida; order Solanales; family Solanaceae; genus Nicotiana; species Nicotiana glauca. The sequence continues at coordinate 143,093 of MU671564.1, read as the reverse complement.
TTAAAAATAGAAGGAGCCCATAGAAACAAATACCTAAAGTAAACACGCTGGAATCAACAATTGTTGCAGCGTGCAACCCGATCCATATCTCTATAATTGTTATGGCGTGCAACCCAATCTCTATATATATATATATATATATATATATATATATATTACTTTTCTCACCCAAACTGCAGTGACAAATAAGGGGCAAGGAAAATAAATATTTAGTGGAAGAAATCCCGGCAAGGAAATACCATAAACAGTTTATTCCTGGCAAGTGAACAATACCAATAAACTCAATTTCCCAACAAGGAGATAATCAAGTTACAACATAACATCCCGGCTAGTGAATAACCAATAAACCATCTTTTTCTTTTGTTTCTTACTTTATAATTTATCTTATCATTGGATCCAACGCTCCATAGAATCAAATCATCATAGTGTCTCTCACATGTTCCTTACACTATATAAGAAACCCCCAATTAAACATGGAAATTACAACGAAATCATGATAATCGCATTTTAATGACTCACAATCATGCTAGACACCAATGTATAGATACTCGTCACCATGCGTATACAATGTACTCGACAATTAGCAATTAGCAAATAAGACTCCACTCCTACTCCCTCAAGCTAAGGTTAGACCAAAAACATACCTCAACTTCCATGGCCAAATCAATCCACAACAATCGCTTTCCCTCTCGAGCTCGGCTCCAACTCAATCAACTCTATACAATAATGACTTTATATTGTCAATATATGCTAAACAAATCAAACTCAATGCCTAAATATAGATTTCCAAGCTGTCTTACCAAAATTCAAAAAATCGACCCCGGGCCCGCTTGGTCAAAATACGAGGTTCGGACCAAATTCATATCACCCATTTTCCACGAGCCCGAATATATAAATTTTTTCAAATTCGACCCCGAAACGAGGTTTAAATCAAGAAAGATTAAAAAGCCCAGTGGTTGCAGGGACGATTTTGTGTGCCTAATGTTGATGGGATTCGAGAGTTGATATTAGCGGAGGCCCATAGTTCTCGGTATTCTATTCACCCGGGTGCCGCGAAGATGTATTAGGATCTGAGGAAGCACTATTGGTGGCGTAGAATAAAGAAGGATGTATTGGCATATGCGGCTCGATGTTTGAATTGTCAGCAGGTTAAGTGTGAGCATCAAAGGCCTGATAGACTATTACATAGGATTGAGCTTCCCGAGTGGAAGTGGGAGAGGATTACCACCGATTTTGTTACTGGACTTCCGTTGACCCAGAAGAAGTTTGGTGCGGTTTGGGTCATTGTTGATAAGCTGACCAAGTCAACGCATTTTGTTCCTGTTGCAGCCACCTGTTCATCCGAGAGGTTAGTTGAGATTTATATCCGGGAGATTGTTCGCCTTCATAGGGTGCCGGTATCTATCATTTTGGATCGGGATATGCAGTTTACCTCGCGCTTTTGGAGAGCATTTCAGCGAGAGTTGGGCACCCAGGTTTAGCTGACTACAACATTTCATCCTCAGACGGACCGACAGTCCGAGTAGACTATTCAGATATTGGAGGATATGCTCCGAGCTTGTGTTATTGACTTTGAAAGTTCGTGGGATCAATTTTTGCCTATAGCGGAGTTTACCTACAATAATAGCTACCAGTCCAGCATTCAGATGGCTCCTTATGAGGCGTTGTATGGTAGGCGATGTCGGTCTCCAGTTGGGTGGTTTGAGCCGGGAAAGGCTCGGTTATTGGGTACAGATCTGGTTCAGGAGGCCTTAGACAAGGTCAAGATCATTCCGGATATGCTTCATATAGCTCAGTCCAGGAAGAAGAGTTATGCAGGCCGTAAAGTGTGACCACGTGATTTTTGCCTCGCTTAAATTACTCCTATAAAATTCATAAAATTAGGATTTTTCTTTTATTTATTTGATTTTTTATGATTAACTACATAATTCTTGGGTTTGTTTGCATTTTTTTGTGTGCATTCTTAGTTGACATAATTTATAAAAATACAAAAAAATAGCATACTTGCATTTAGGATCCCATTTTAATATTTTTATTAGTTAATTAACATTTATAAAATGGAAGAAAATAACAAAAAATAATCCTTTTCACGTTTTATTTATAATTTTGATTTTTCTTAGTTTTCTTTTAAATTAGGATTTAGTTAATTTTTGAAATTTAATTAGTTCAATTTTAGAGTTAAATCAGGTCTTTTCACTAATTTTGTATCTTCTAAAAAAATCAAAAAATGAATGAAAAATAAAGAAGAGGAAATTCAAGGAAAATAATTGTCTTAATGAAATACCCAAATTTTTGGGCCAATTACCCTAAACCCGTCCAAAAACCCTCAAAATTGACCCAAACCCATCTTAGAAACCCGGTCTAGCCCCCTAGTGCCAAACGACGTCGTTTGGTTTCATTAAATCTGAGTCGTCGAGGTTACATGATCCAACGACTCGGAAGCTAGGGTCCAATAAGTATAAAAATGTCTGAACGACCCCTACCCCCAAATCCATCTTCTTTCACAACCCTAGAGACCTCATCTCTTTCTCTGCCATCTGCCACTGCCGGAAATCACCTACGACGGTGGCGAAGCTCCAACAACCCCCAAAATTTTTCCATAGCTTCGTCTCCTTCTCCTCTTCTTGGATCCCTAACCATTTTCTTTCAAATCCCACCCAAACTCCCATAATCAAAGGAACCCGAGCCGTCGCCTCCGCTGTGTACGGCGGCGCCGTCTCCAAACCCCCACTACAATTACACCACTTGACCGCTTTCCCCTCCTCTGTCCAAACCCCCAAACCCTGTCCCTCAAATCCTAGCCGAACTCCTCAAATATTAAATCAAATGAATCGACCAAGACCCTAAATCATCCAAATCCAACCAAACTAACACCACATAGCCTCCTCACTTCCCTCTTTACGAACCTATAGTCTATAGACTTTGAATGTCACTGGATCTTCTCTAATTTCAAATCTTAGAGTGGCAGAGCCCTAGAAGTTCGAATTTCTCGAGTTCTCCCAAATTGCCTGAGTCCAGAGTTTGACTCGAGCCACGAAATAATGTGTTTGTTTGTTCTTGGTGAAGAACAAACGTTTACTTCATTCTGGAGCTCGAATTGGAGTTCAACTTTGTTTAACCTTGAATAAGTAAGTTTTTTCTTTTCTTTATTGTTTGATTTCTCTGTTATTAAAATTAGTTTAAGCATAGTTTCTTTTGTTAATCCATGATTAATGTTCTAGGTTTTTTTTTAGTTTAAGTCTTTGATTGTTCGTTATAAGTCAGTTCAAGCTTATGATTTAGTATTGTTGATTAATTTTCACATATTCTCTCAGATTCATGTTTAATTGATAATTTCCACTGGTAGCTTTTACTTCTGATTTTTAGTAGTTAATTCAAGATTAAAACTGTTTGGTTATAGCTAATTCCTGTTACTGCAAGATTCTTATTTTGAAATACCTATACTACCCTTAATTTGATTCTGAATTACTAAACTAAAATGAGCCCCTTTTACCCCTGTTAATTGAAGAACTATTTGGTTATAGCTGAATAGGCCAGATTTTTTACTAGCCATGGTCACTTATTGACCAAATTATAGGGGTAAAAGGGGCTGGTTTTAGTTTAGTAATTCAGAATCAAATTAAGGGTAGTATAGGTATTTCAAAATCAGAATCTTCCAGTAACAGAAATTAGAAACCCCTAGAACCTTTTAGATTGGATTCAAATTAGAATTTTAGAAAATTTAGTAGTATAACTTGAGAAACAAGTTAGCACCTTAAGGACTTTTGAGCAAAAACCAAAATTAAGAAGGGACTAAAATAGTTAAAACTGAAAAATAAAAGAGGGACCTAAGGGTGTAAAATAAAATCTGCATGTTGCCTTAGTTTAGCCTATAAAAGGGCAGACTACCTGTCTTACAAGCTAAGTTTGAAAGCTCCAAAAAGTTAAAATTAAAAATTCAAAAAGTATAGGAGATCTAACAATTGGAAATTCATAAATTCAAATCCTATAGCATAGAGAAATCTGAAAACTTCAGAATTCTGATCCAAAAATACTAAAAAATTTGAAAAAAATTCTGGTAGAAATAGATAGCTTAGATACCAAAACATTAGATCCTAGAAACCCAAAATCCTGAAAATCAAACAAAATATAGTATAAAAAAATCCTTTCAGATCTGTTATTTATCCAATTGCCTGGGTTCATCAAGCTTGATTTTCAAATTCAGCTGTTTGTTGGTGGGTTGAAGTTATTTGGAATCTACTGCACGTTATTCTCTATTTTTTCCTGGATTTTTGACTTGGAATCTGCTGGGATTTGCTGAATTGCATCCGTTGTTGCACTGTTACTTAGCTGACTCCTATTTCTTCACTTTGTTCTAATTTTCAGGTATGTTTTGGATTCAAATGATATGTGAAGAACTGAATCAGCAAATGTACTTGGATTGTTGAAGAAATGATATACTACTCGTGTTATTTTCATGCTAGTTCATTTGCAAGCATATTAGTTTGAATGCTAGATTTATGCATTAGTTGTATTAGAGGTTTAAATGACCTAAACTTCCTATAGCTGTAATAATTGGACTGTTTCTTTCCGAAAATTATACAAGTATGATGTCTAACAGTGTTAGCTTAGTGTAGTTAATTTTGGTTTGGTGTCCTGTTAGTTTAAATTTTAAATGAGATGTCAGCTTGAATTTTCATGAGAATGGTTACAGGTGTACTGTGCCTATATAAGTGTTAGTGGTCTTAAGCCTTCACTATGATTCAAATGCATTTTCCTATTTTTAAATGATGTATGTTGCTATTGTATGCCCGTTGGCTACGTATTGAAAAAAAAGTGTCAATGATAGCCGTTAGGATTGTTTACATGAACAGGAACCATTATCATCTGTCTAATTTATTATCAGCTTCTTAATTTTAAAAGAGGTATAGCAAATATGTTTACTGCCAGAACCATTAGAGTGGTAAGGATTGGGCCTAATATTGGCGCAGTTGCATAATAAAAGTCCCCAAATAATTAGGCCAAGCTAATTGTTCAAGTCTGCTAAGCTCAGGCCCATCAAATCACAAGCCCGATGTATGGAAATCCTTGGTCTATCGGTACTTTTCAAAATAGGCTCCTCATGAGCCAAAGCTGGGCCCAACACGAGACAGCCTTTCATAAAGGAAGATGATCTTTTCCTCATACACAGGCTAGTTTATTCAAAGCCCAATAATCCATATTTAGAGTTATTAATTTACTTTTATTATATAGACTTGGGCCTTTCAATTTAAGTAGCGAATTTGAATTAAGGAGATCTTCAAATGAGATCTTTTTGTTTGAATTCGGACTTGAAGCCCGAGTCTCTTTAAATGCTCTTAATACTAATTAATTCATAATGTTAATTAATTAGGCCTTTCAGAGACAAACCTCAATAAAGAATAATAGTTCCTTTGGGATGGCTTTTTAAAATAACTTGAGGTGCGCCACGCCAAATAAAATTCATAAATTGCGTGGCCCTATTTAAATTCCTACATTAAAATACATAGAAATTAGATGTGTCATTTAGCGAATTTTCATAGCATCCCACAAAGTTAATAATGCAATAGTCACTTTAGGCACGTTCTTTAATAAATCTACCTTCTTAAACTCGAGTGTGCATTTCATGTGACCTAAATCCAAATTCCAAAATATTAAATAAAATATGTTGCGGATCCGGGTGCATTTCATGTGACGTGATCCAAAAGCATGTTTTAGACTATGTTTAATTTCCTTAAAATTAGTTTAAAGCAGTAAATAATTTTAAAATAACATTATAGGATGACATGTATGAAAATTAGATATTTTTTCATTTATAATAGTTTAAGTGACCGTGCTAGAACCACGAGATTCTGGGGTGCCTAACACCTTCTTTCGAGTCAACAGAATTCCTTAGTCATAATTTTTGGTTCGCAGACTTCACTTGGAAAGTCTAAAATTTCCTCAATTTGGGATTCAAGATAAACCGGTGACTTGGGATGCCAAAAGCCAAACCTATTCCAAGTGGCGACTCCGAATAAATAAATAATCCCATTTCGAATAATGTCACTTAAATTGGAAAAACTCCCTTGTATTACCTTCGAGTATGTAAAAAGGAGGTGTGACACAAGGTTCGAGATGTGACTTTCATGGTTGGTGAGTGGGTATTTCTCTGAGTGTCGCCTATGAAGGGTGTGATGAGATTCGGGAAGAAGGGCAAGCTTAGCCCTAGGTTCATTGGCCCATTTGAGATTCTTGATTGTGTGAGAGAGGTGGCTTATAGACTTGCCTTGCTACCTAGCTTGTTAGCCATGCATCTAGTGTTTCACGTGTCCATGCTTCAAAAGAATCATGGTGATCCATCCCACGTGTTGGATTTCAGCACTATCCAGTTGGACAAGGATCTGTCTTATGAGGAGGAGCCTGTGGCTATTCTAGACCGATAGGTTTGAAAATTGAGATCCAAGAGTTTCCCTTATGTACGTGTTCAGTGGAGAGGTCAGCCTCTTAAGGAATCGACCCGGAGTCTAAGTCCGATATGCAGAGCCGTTATCCTCATCTATTTTCCGACTCAGATGCTTCTTTCTTTTGCCCGTTTGAGGACTAACGGTTGTTTTAGAGGTGGAGAATGTGATGAACCAAAGGGTCATAACCTATTTTCTCTCTCCTTCACTGCTTTTGAGACCTTTAAAATCTTATTTTTAGTTGCCTCAATTTACGTGTGCAGTCCAGGCGTGTAGCCGAAAAGCCTAAACATGAAATTCTATGAAAAATGCTAAATTTTGAGGTTAAAATGAATGAGTTTGACGCCGGTCAATATTTTTGTTAAATGGACCCGGACCCGTGATTGGACGGTCTCGGAGGGTCCATAGAAAAATATGGGACTCGAGCGTATGCCCAGAATCAAAATCCGAGGTCCGGTGCCCGAGAAATGAATTTTTAAAAGAAATTATTTTTCTAAAATTGTTAAGGAAATTTGAAAAATCGATTAGAAAGTGTTCGTATCGGGCCCGTATTTTGGTTCTGGCACCTGATACAGGTCTTATATATGGTTTAAGCGCTTTCTGTAAAATTTGGTTGAAAACAGATATCGTTTGACATGTTTTGGACTTAAAACTCTAAATTTGGAAGTTTATTAAGTTGGAAGAAAAACTAGTGATTTTGAGGTTTGATTCATCGATTTTGATGTTATTTTGGTGATTTGATAGCACGGTTAAGTTCATAGGATGTTATTGAGTCAGTGTATATATTTGGTTAGGAGCCCTGAGGGCTCGGGAGTGTTTCAGAGGTGTTCCGGGGTGGTTTTGAACTTAGAAAAGTTGCAGAAAATCTGTATCAGGTGCTCAGGTCTTTTCTTGTTCGCGTTCGCGAAGCCTCATATGAATCCTTTATTGCATTCGCACTCTACCTCCAGCATTTGTGAAGCTTCATGTTCTTCCTTCATCGCGTTCGCATTGTTGGTTCGCGTTCACATAGAGTATTGAACTCTGAGGGCCCAGCCCTATTTCCTTTTCTGTATTCGTGATGGCTGGACCACGTTCGCATAGGGTCCTAGCCTTACTTCAACACGTTCGCGTATAGGTTAAAGCGTTTACGTAGACCAATTCCTTGGACCCCCCCAGTTTTCCTCTTTGCGTTCGCATTCTACTCATCGCAAACACGATGGTCAAATGAGTCAACCCTTCGCGAATGCGGCCTTGCTCCCGCGAACGCGAAGGGCAATTTCTGCCCAGTTATAATTAAATTCCAGCATCAGTTTGGTTGCGAACCCTTCACAAAAAACACACGAACTCCTTCTTCTTCAAGGTTCCCAAGCGTCCATTGAAGCTCTCTTTCACCAAGACTTTGTGGGTTAGTAAATTCCAACTTGTTTTCTTCATTTTCCATCACTATTTATCAAATTCCTAAGCTCAAATCACGTAATTTTGGGTAGAAATTGGGGGAAATGGGTAGAGTTAGAGCTTTCCAATTTTTTCTTAATTTTGACCTCGTTTTGCAGTCGAATTTGAAAACAAAATATATGTTCGGGATCATGGGGGAATGGGTGATATGAATTTGGTCCGAACCTCGTATTTTGACCTAGCGGGCCCGGGGTCAATTTTTGGAATTTTGGGAAGAAAGCTTGGAAATCTATATGTAGGCATTGGGTGACAATATAAAGTCATTATTTTATAGATTTGACTGAGTTGGAGCCGAGTTTGAGAGGAAAAACAGTAATTGATGATTGAATTGGCCGTGGAAGTCGAGGTAAGTATTTGGTCTAATCTTAGCTTGAGGGAATATGAGTTGATTCTTGTTTGCTATTCACTAATTGTCGAGTACGGTGTATAGGCGTGGTGACGAGTATTTATACATTGGTGTCTAGCATGACCGTGAGTCCTTAAAATGCGATTATCATGATTTGTTGAAATTTCCATGCATAATTGAGGATTCTTATATATTGTAAAGCACATATGAAAGACATTATGATTATTTGATTCTCTGGAGCATTGGCTCGAATGATGAAGTGAATTATAAAGTAAGATACAAAAGAAAGAGATGATTTATTGGTTATTCCCATGCTGGGACGTTTTGTTGGTTGTTGATTTTCTCCCTTGCTGGGATATTGAGTTTATTAATATTGTTTCCTTGCCGGAATTTAACAGCTTTATTGTATTCCCTTGCCATGATTTTCTTCTATTGTTTGTTTACTTCTTTGCCACGTATTTGTGACTGTTGTTTGGATGAGAAAGAATGATATTGGTAGATCGGGTTACACGCTGCAACAGTGATAAATGATATGGATCTGGTTGCACACTGCAACAATGATAAATAATATACATATGGATTGGGTTGCACACCGCAACAATGATATTTATGGGCGGGGTTGCATGCCACAACAATGATATTTGAGGGTCGGGTTGCACGCCACAATAATGCTAAATGATATTTATGGTTCGGGTTGCACGCAACAACAATGATATTTGAGGGTCGTGTTGCACGCCGCAACAATGCTAAATGATATTCATGGATAGGGTTGTGTGCTGCAACAATGATATTTATGGGTCGGGTTGCACGCCACAACAATTGAATCGGGTTGCACGCTGCAACAGTGGCCGATTCAAGTGAGTTTATTTGGAATATTCATTTCTTGATTCGCTGTAAATTCTTTGGCTGCTTCTATCATTATTGTGGTTTCCTAATTGTAGTTGTTGCCTCCCCATAACATGTTCTCCCTTCTGTTATTGACTATTTACTTCTTGTATTTCTTTTCGTTGTATGTATTTATTTAAACTGCACAGGTTTATCTAGTAATCTGGTCCTAGCCTCGTCACTTACCTGCACATGGGGTCGGTTGTACTCATGCTACACTCTGTGCTCTTTTGCACAGATCCAGGTTTGGTCAGCAGCTCCAGTAGCTTGTGTGCAGGTTTTCAGTCCAGCGAGACACCGATGTAACCTTGTAGGCATTCACAGGTCTGGCGTCTCCCTTATCCTTTATATTTGACTGTTATCTCATTGTTTTAGAGACAAAACAGAGATGGTTTTTTCAAACCTTGTATTTAGTATTCTTAGATATTCGTGAGTATGTGACTCCAGTTCTTGGGTAGAGATTCATGTTGGGAATTCCGTATTTTATTCAGCTATTTGAGATTTAAGACTTCCGCTTATGAATTTAATTCTGTTGCCTTTATTTTAATGCTGTTAATTGTTAAAAAATAAAATAAAGGAAATAGGTGCTTAATGTAAAGATATTAAGTTTGGCTTGCCTAACTCCTATTAGTAGGCATCATTACGATCCCCGAGGTGGGAAATTCGGTTCACGACACTAATATGTATTTTTCACACAAGCACAAAAAAAAAGTACCGATGGTAATGCAAAAATACAACTAATTGAAGTACAGATGAATATTGGAGAAGCAGTATAGCCTACTCCTACTAGCTTGGATGGACTACGCTTTCTAATTATAGTAGACATTTACTCTTAGAATAATGCTGTGTATTCAAATTTTTAAAGGGAAAAATCTACTACATTGCTCTAAATTTGCACTTGCATGTTTTAATTTCTATCTAATTACTACTTTTCATTTTGAATATGTAGGAAAGTTTTGGGGAGCAAATTGGAAATGTCAACCTTTGATGTGTTTGAGTTTAATGATATAGACTTTGGACAATTATGATTTTTTTTATTCCTGATATTATAATAATATAGTTGATTTTGTAAGGTTAATTATTGGCATGTTCCTTGAAGCAATTTCCTTTATTCGTTGATGTATTGCACAAGAGATTTATTCGTTTATTGAAGTTCATTACATTTATATGCATTTGAATTATTTTTTTTGTTATCTTCTAGTTATTTGAGTGCTTAAGATCTTCATACTTAAATGTGATTATCATATATATATTTTTTAAAAAAAATTAAATTATCGATTACAAAAGTATAGCTTCACAAGTGTTGTTTTAAGAGCTACGCTTAAAAAGTATGGCCTAAAGAGTAACAAAGACCACACTGTTAATGTATTTCCATAGTACGTGGAAAGTGTTGCCATAGAGGGTACTACAAGCGTAGTTTTTGTTACTCTTAGGACATGCTTCTTAAGCGTGGATTATAAGGTAACACTTGCAAAGTGTTGTCTTAGGGCAAAGGTTACTCTAGTTTAGACCACCTCTGAAAAAGCATTATCTTAGGTCTGAAAGTGTGACCTTTGATCAAAGGCCACACTTTTTGATGGTGTAGGCCATACTTTTCAGGTGTGGTTAAAGAACTAAAATATTGTAGTGACTCTTATTACAACAACCCACACCCTTATTACTTTATGTTGCAGGGGCAACCCGATCCCACCGGAAAACCATACAACAACAACAACAATTCACAAATAGTGTTCATATATATCAATACCAATTCCAACATATACCATAGCCCGTATACAATGCAAGTCACAATGACAATTGCCCACAACAAGTCACATATGATATTGCCACAGTTGTTTCAATTGCATCAATTACGATTTCTTTCCATCGTTTGTTCCACAGCTCTTAACACATAACACATTCATACCCAACACACTTGTATTATTGCCATTTTACTCATAACACTATAAAGGATAACACAACCATTAATGTTCAAGGCACATTAATCACAATAATTTTACAAATAGTCCATATAAGTAACACATATCAATTACCGTTACACCAAAAAGGTGACTTTACGAAGGTTAAAGTCTGTACATACCTACAGCCGAATTCCCTTTTTAACTTATACTTTCAATTCACCAAACAATCTAGCAACATCAATCTATTTCACAAGTTAATACATATATCTTAGAATTGAAGTCCATAATTACTACCCGAACTTATTTAGGTTATCAACCCTTCTTTTAAAATTCTTTACTCCTACCCAATTCCCTCTTACTAGATTTTAGGTTTTTTTTTTTAAAAAAAGACATTCCTATGAGTTTACAACTCATATTTTCAAGAATTAATGCATGAGAATCCCCCTTTCTATTTAAATCTGAAAACCAGTAAAAAAGGGTTGGGGAATTTACCTATAAGAACGAAGATGCAAATGATTACTTGAAATTTTGCGGCCTGGGTGACTTTGAAAATTCAAATTGAGGAAGGTGAAATTTCTCTCTCAAGAACCCACTCTTTCCTCTATATATTTTGTTCAGAAAATATGTTAAAATGAGGGATTGGGATATTTTATTAAAAAGGGGTCGGGTTTAAAATTTAGAAAAATAGGAGTCCCAGTTAGCTTTGCGGTTGCACTTTGCTCACATAGTGGAAATGTGGTCTGCAGAATGGACTGCAAAAGTGCTCCAAAACTCTGAACATCTCTGCTTGGGTTTGAGGCGAAAATGCATTGCGCATACCCGTTATACGGTCGCATGATGCACTGTAGAACTGACCTTCACAAAATTATCAAAGAAATTATGCGACTTCTATGCGGTCCGGATATTGGTTATGCGATTGTATAATCGACTGCATCTTTAACCTCAATTTTGACTAACATTCTAACTCATTCTACGGCAAAAATGCGGTCCACATACTTGATTTGCGACCGCATTTTGGACCACATAATGACACTTTTTTGGAAAAGTTGGACTCTTTGATTTTTAAATGCTAAATCTGGACAAAGGGTCCGAAATTTTACACATTCCCAACATATATTCGTAACTTAACACTACGAGCTACTTGGTTTTAAGAACAATTTTTCACGAGGCCTTACATCCTCCCCCACTTAAAATCATTTGTCCTCGAATGAGGATTTGGATAATCAGTTGGTTTTGAAAAACATGATATGCAAGCTCCTAAATTTTTCACTGACTCCCATACTTTTAGAAAATTTCGCCAGAGTTTCCTTTGTAATTTGGACATATCTACCTGTCAGAGAGCTCCTGAAACATATTTCCAAGCACCATTACACAATTCTTGTTATCCCTATAACTGGTATACAATTCATTACCTTAACACTTGCACATATTCAATCACTTCAACGAGTCCCATAAAATTTAACCACTTCAGCATACTATACACATTTCAATTAAACATCATCTATACTACCATTAATCTTTTATGTATCACAAGAGTCATTACAAAACTTTTATTTACCAAAAAGGGTTTGTACATGACTAAAATAATCACAACACATACAGTTATTGCACAACTTGAGGAGTTACAATAGTAAAGTACTTAGGGGAGAAATGGGGTGTGTTTGCACCAAATGGAACACAACATCAGTTTGCTTAGAGGTAAGAGTTCGCACGATCACTACTAGACTTGTTCAAATAGATGGGGATATTTTTCTTTCATTTCATCTTCCATTTCCCATGTGGCTTCCTCAACTCGTTGACTTCGTCACAATACTTCAACTGAAGAAATTTCCTTATGTCTCAATTTACGGACTCACCTCTCAAGAATAGCAGCCGGAACTTCTTCATATGATAACTCTTCATTAATCTTGATAGACTCAACTAGTACGATGGTGGATGGATCTCCAACTACTTTCTTCAACAAAGACACATGGAACACTGGGTGGACTAAGGACATTTCAGGGGGCAATTCCAGCCTATAAGCCACTCGTCCTATCCTTTGAGCAATCCGATAAGGCTCAACATATCTATGACTCAACTTCCCTTTCTTCCCAAATTGCATGACTCTCTTCATATGAGACACCCTCAAAAATACCCAATCATCTACTTAGAACTCCAATTATCTTCGACGTACGTCCGTATAGGATTTCTGGCGACACTGAGCAGTCTTCATCCTCTCCTGAATGACTTTAACTTTTTCCATAGCCTGGTGCACGAGATCTGCCCCTATTAATTTTGCTTCACCTTCTTCGAACCATCCAATCGAAGACCAACATCTCCTCCCGTACAATGCCACAAATGGGGCCCTCTGAATGCTAGCATGAAAGCCGTTCTTGTAAGAAAATTTTATAAGGGGCAAGTGATCATCCCAATTACCTTTGAAATCCAAGACACAAACCCGCAACATATCTTCAAGCATCTGAATAGTCCGGTCCGCTTGACCATCAGTCTGTGGATGGAAAGCCATGCTGAGATTCACCTGAGTACCCAAATCTTCTGAAATTTCTTCCAAAAATTAGTGGTGAACTGGTCCCCTCGATCTGAGATAATAGCAAGTGGAGTGCCATGAAGCCTTACTATTTCCTTGATATACAACTAAGCATACTGTTCTGCAGTATCGGTGGACTTGACTGGCAAGAAGTGGGATGATTTGGTGAGTCGATCCACTATTACCCACATTAAGTCGAACTTGCGCTGAGTGCGAGGTAACCCTACCACGAAATCCATGTTGATCATCTCCCATTTCCACATTAGTATTTCCATAATTTGAGCTAACTCACCGAGCCGCTAATGCTCAACTTTTACTTGCTGGCAATTCGGACATTTAGATACAAAGTCTGCCACACCCCTCTTCATAACGTTCTACCAATAAATCTCCTTGAGATCATGATACATTTTTGTAGAACCTGGGTGCACAGAATACTTGGAATTATGAGCCTCCGCCATTACCCTCTCCTGATGATTATCCACATCTGAAACACATAACCTACCTTGATATCACAACACGCCATTATTGTCGCCGAGTTAAACTGTCAAATTCTTGTTATTCAGAACTGCCTCCTTCATCTATCCCAATGCGAGATCAATGAATTGCTTTTCCTTGACTTTCGCTACAAGTGACGATTCCACTCCATTATGCAACATAGCTTTCCCCTCGTCTGAGGTCGAAATACAAACCCCAAGACTGGCCAATTGATAAATCTCCCGAGCCAAGGGCCTCTGGTCCACTCCTAGATGAGCCAAACTACCCATAGACTCGCCGATTAAGAGGGTCAGCCAGCATATTCACCTTTCCTGGATGGTAAAAATACTCATAACATAATCTTTAAGCATTTCTAACCACCGTTACTCTTAAATTTAACTCCTTCTGCTTGAATAAATACTGGAGACTCTTGTGGTCCGAAAACACATCCACAAGGACCCCGTAAAGATAATGCCGCCATATTTTCAAGGCAAATACAACTGCTGCAAGCTCCAAATCATGCGTCCGATAATTCTTCTCGTGATTCTTTAGTTGCCTTGAAGCATATTCTATAACCTTCCCACGCTGCATAAACACACACCCTAAACCAACCCTGGAATCATCGCAATAGACCACAAATCCTTCCGTGCCTTCTGACAAGTTCAATATTGGTGCCGAGGTTAGCTTTGACTTCAATTCCTGAAAAATTTTCTCACAAGCATCGGACCATTGGAAGATAACTACTTTTTGTGTCAATTTAGTCAATGGAGAGGCGAGGGTAGAGAATCCCTCCACAAACCTTCGATAATACCCTACTAAACTTAAGAAGCTACAGATCTTCGTCGATGTCATGGGTCTAGGCCAATCTTTCACTGCTACAATCTTCTGGGGATCCACCTGAAACCCTTTAACGAAAATAACATGACCTAGAAAAGTAACTGACTCCAACCAAAATTCACATTTTGAAAATTTAGCATACAACTATTGCTGATGAAGAGTCTGTAGAACTGCTCTGAGGTGATCGGCATGACCCACCCGGCTCTACGAACAAACAAGGATGTCGTTAATGAAAATAATCACAAAGGAATTTAGAAATAGCTTGAAGACCCGATTCATAAGGTCCATGAAATCTGTCGGGGTGTTGGTTAGCCAAAAAGACATGACCGAGAACTCAAAGTGACCATAGCGAGTTCTGAAAGCGGTCTTAGGAATATCCTACGCTCTGATCTTTAATTGGTGATACCCAGACTGTAGATCAATTTTGGAGAAGAACCTTGCACCTTGCAACAGATCGAACAAATCATCTATCCGAGGCAGAGGATATTTATTCTTGATGGTGACTTTGTTAAGGTGCCGATAATCAATACAGATCTGGAGTGACCCATCCTTCTTTCTGACAAAAAGAACCAGATCACCCCAAGGCGACACACTCGGCCATATGAACCTTTTTTCTAATAAATCCTTCAACTGCTCCTTTAACTCCCTTAACTCTGCTGGTGCCATTCTGTATGGTGGAATAGATATTGGTTATGTATCTGGCAATACATTAATCCCGAATTCAATCTCCCTATCTGGAGAAATCCCTAAAGGCTCATCCGAAAACACTTTAAGAAATTCATTAACGACTAGCACGGATTCGGGTACAGAAACTTCTGAAGTGGTGTCCGTCACCCAGATCAAATGATAGATACACCCTTTCTTAGTCATCTTTGAATCCTTAAGGCAATAAATAAACCTACACTTCGGCACCACACCATTTCCATTCCCCTCAATAACCGACTCATTAGGGAACTCGAGTCTCATGACTCTCGTTTGACAGTCAAGTTTAGCAAAGCACGAATAAAGCCAGTCCATTCCCATAATCACATCAAAATCCACCATCCAAAGCTCGATGAGATCAGCCGTGGAAACATGACCGCGTACCCAGACAATACAATTCCTATAAACTCGCGCGGCTGTAATAGAATTACCAATCAGAGTCGATATGGAGAACGGCTCACGAAGTTGTTCGGGTTCTATCCCAAAACTCGAAGCAATGAATGGGGTGACATAAGATAGAGAGGACAGTAGATCAATAAGAGCATAAAAATCAATGGCCTAAACATATAAGATACCTGTAATAACATCTGGAGAAGCCTTTGCACTCTGGCGACCACTCAAAGCATATAACCGGCTAGGTCCACCTCTACCATGGACCCGCCCCTAACTGCACCATACCCTGCTGGAGCTGGAGGACAAACGGATGATATGGCAGTTGAAGAATTGGATGACTGAGAAAATCCCCTACCCATGCCCTGACTAGGCGCACAACAGTCCCACTAGATATGATGTCTCACCCCGCATCTATAACATTTCGTGATATCCAAATAGCAAGTTTCTGTATGAAATCTCCCGCACTTGTGGCATGAAGCCCTCCCCTACTACTGTGATCACCCTCCTGGATGACCCGACTGATAGGGTCTCCTACTGTCTGAACCTGGTCTCGAGTGACTGCTCTGCTGATAACTGTGCACAGATGGCGATGTGCTTACTGAGGGCTGAGCATATGACTCGAATGGCCTTGATTACTCTCTCCCCGGAACCAGTCTCATTGAGTGACCCACTGATCAGGCCCTGCTGCTACTCTCCCTTTCAGCCTGTATCTTCAACTTCCTAGCCTCTGTGGCTTGAGCGGATCATACAATCGTCCCATAATTCATATATGAGTGTAAGGCAGCCTTAGCAGCCTTATTTACCACCAAAGGGCTAAGACCCTGAACGAATTGCCAAACTCGATCATCCATGGTCGATACTAACTGAGGAGCATACTTGGACAATCTTATAATCTCCATGTAGTACTCCCAAACACTCATACTGCCCTGCTCGAGGACCTCAAAGTCAGTGGCACGGGCTGCCATTGTACTGACAGGCAAGTAGTGGTCCATAAAGGTATCTACAAACTCATCCCATCTAGCCGGAGGTCTTCCCTCCCCACGGGAATCCTCTCACATCTCGAACCACGAATGCGCTGCTCCCCTCAACTTGTATGAAGCCAGCTCAACCCCCTCTATCTCGGTAGCCTTCATCACTCGAAGGGTCTTATACATTTCATTGAGGAAATCCTGCGGATCGGCCTCTAGGTCTGTGCTTGTGAACTCTGGAGGGGTGAATCGTAGAAACTAGTATATTCTGGAGCTTGCGGAATCCGCTGGAGGACACAGAGGCATCATGAGATCTCTAAGCTTGAGCGGCCACTAACTGGGTCAACATATGGATGGCTCCTCTAAGGTCGCCATCAGAAGCCCCGGGACAGGAAGCTGGAACTGCATAAGGATTAGGAATACTAGCGGGAAGGATGGTAGCACCCTCTGCTGTAGTTGGAATAGGAATACTTGGATCTGGAATAGATAGGCCAGGCAGATTCAAGACCGGGGAGTCACTGTCACCCACGGCATCAGGTACATGATTCATAGCCACACTTGGAGTGGCATTGGCCCCAAAGCAGAGTCTAGCTTTCTTCTTAGGTGCCATTTCTAAAAATTTTGGAATAGAGCATGAGTTAGACGTAAATACTTTCACTTTTCAATTCACCGCATGATATAGAATAATAAAGAAGAGGACGATTTCCTAAATCCCATGTAGCCCCCTACTTATGGATGTGGTCGACAACACACCGATAAGAAGGGCTCTACTAGGCATGGCTCCAAGATATCCTAGGATTCTTTTAAAAACTTAGGCTCTGATACCAAGTTTGTCACGCCCCAAGTTCGATGGATATGACCGGCGCTCGACCGGGTAGCCCTGGGTGCCTTTCCTATCCCACGTGTTACCCCTCATTTTCATTACCTATTAACCAAGTGAAATAGACATGCATAACTTAAACACATCTTTACGAAATTTACATAACATACATAGTTTCTTAGCGTGGTTTACAGGTTATACTGTTCAAAATACATAAGTACATAACCCACATTTCCTGTCTATGATGCCTTTAAGGATACAAAAGAGTGTTATAATACTTTCCAGTAATAAGGCTCCAACTATACCTTACACAAATACCGAAATAAGATTCCGAGAAAAAAAGTGATATGAGCCACACAGAGCCACGAGAGGAAAGGGGCTCATAATACAACTGACAGAAAGTGAAGGAGTGCTACGGCCGGTAGACGAGAGTACCTGCTATGGAACCACCTACAATCATAACACAATGTAGCACCCCCGGCAAAAGGGACGTCAGCACACTTGAATTGTTCTGGTATGTATGAAGAAACTTTACCCAAAGTAAAATCAACAAATACATAGATAACAGACAGTAATAAAATCAACAACTTAGATGCACATGAAAGGAACAACCAAAGCTAAACAAGTTTAGCAATCTCTCCTTTTCCCCTCTCAACATCATTTCATCACATCAATGATTTCACAACTTTCACATATTTTCATTTCAATAGTGATTTCGATAACTTTTTTCACCCTTATTACCTCGGCCACCCTTAACACCACAACCCATACCTTATTACTTCGTATTGCAGCACGCAATCCGATCCCACTGGAAAACCATATTTCACACAACAACAACAACAATTCACAAAGAGTATTCATAAACATCAATACCAAATCCAACATATACAATAACCCGTATACAATTCAAGTCACAACGATAATTGCCCACATTAAGTCACATATGATATTGCCACAGCTGTTTCAATTGCATCAATTACGATTTCTTTCCATTGTTTATTTTCACAGCTCTTACCACAAAACACATTCATACCCACACACACTTGTGTTATTACCATTTTACTCATACCACTATAATGGAAAACTTAATCATTAATGTTCAAGGCACATTAATCACAAGAATTTCATAAATAGTCCATATAAGTAACACATACCAATTACCGTTACACCAACAAGGTGACTTTACGAAGGTTAAAATCTATACATACTTGCAGCCAAATTCCCTTTTCAACTTATACTTTCAATTCACCAAACAGTCTAGAAACATCTATCTAGTTCACAAGTTAACATATATATCTTAGAATTGAAGTCCATAATTACTACCCGAACTTATTTAGGTTATCAACCCTTCTTTTAAAATTCTTTATTCCTACCCAATTTCCTCTTGCTAGATTTTAGGTTTGTTTTGAAAAAAGACATGCATGTGAGTTTCCAACTTCTATTTTCAAGAATTAATGCATGAGAATACCCCTTTCTGTTTAAATTTGAAAACCAGTGAAAAAGGGTTGGAGAATTTACCTATAAGAACGAAGATGCAGATGATTACTTGAAATTTTGCGGCCTCGGTGACTTTGAAAATTCAAATTGAGGTAGGTGAAATTTCTCTCTCAAAAACCCTCTCTTCCCTATATCTATTTTGTTCAGAAAATATGTTAAAATGAGGGGTTGGGGTGTTTTTTCCAAAAGGGGTCGGGTTTGAAATTTAAAAAAATAGGAGCCCGAGTCAGGTTTATGGTTGCACTTTGCGATCGCATAGTGGAAATGTGGTCTGCAGAATGGACCGCAAAAGTGCTCCAAAACTCTGAACATCTCTGCTTGGGTTTGCAGTGGAAATGTGGTCTGCATACACGTTCTGCAGTCGCATAATGCACCGCAGAACTGACCTTCACAAAATCCTCAAAGAAATTATACTACAACTATGTGGTCCACATATTTGTTATGCGATCGCATAATGGACCCCATCTTTAACCTCAATTTTGACTAATATTCTGACTCACTCTAAGGCAGAAATATGGTCCGCGTACTTGACTTACAACCATATTCTGGACCACATAACAACACTTTTCTTGAAAACTTTGACTCTTTGATTTTTGAATGCTAAATCAGTACAAAGGGTCCGAACCACAGCGAGCTTGCGAGCCGCGAAGAATTTTACACATTCCCAACACATATTCGAAACTTGACACTATGAGCTACTAGGTTTTAAGCAAACAATTTCACAGGTCCTTACATCCTCCACCACTTAAAATCATTCGTCCTCGAATGAGGATTTGGATAATCAGTTGGTTTTGAAAAACATGATATGCAAGCTCCCATATTTTTAGAAAATTTTGCCAGATTTTCCTTTGTAATTTGGACATATCTACCTGTCAGACAGACCCCAAAACATATTTCCGTCAACCATTACACAATTCCTGTTATCCCTATAACTGGTATACAATTCATTGCCTTAACACTTGCACATATTCAATCACTTTAATAAGTCCCATACAGTTTAACCACTTCAACACACTATACATATTTCAATTAATCATTACCAATCTATACTACCATTAATCTTTCATGTTTTACTAGAGTTCTTACAAAACTTTCATTTACAAAAAAGGGTTTGTACATGACTCAAATAATCACAACACATACAATTCTTGCACAACTTAAGGAGTTACAATATTAAAGAACTTAAGGGAGAAATGGGGTGTCTTTGCACCAAATGAAACACAAAATCATTTTACTTAAAGGTAAGAGTTCGCACGATCACTAATAGACTTGTTCAAACAGATGGGGATATTTTTCTTTAATTTCACCTTCTGCTTCCCATGTGGCTTGCTCAACTCGTTGACTTCGCCATAATACTTTAACCAAAGCAATTTCCTTCTTTCTCAATTTACGGACATGCCTATCAAGAATAGCAACCAAAACTTCTTCATATGATAACTCTTCATTAATCTCGATTGACTCAACTAGCACGATGGTGGATGGATCTCCAACCACTTTCTTCAACATAGATACATGGAACACCGGGTGGACTAAGGACATTTCAGGGGGGAATTCCAGCCTATAGGCCACTGGTCCTATCCTTTGAGCGATCCGATAAGGCCCAACATATCTAGGACTCAGCTTCCCTTTCTTCCCAAATTGCATGACTCACTTCGAAGGAGACACCCTCAAGAATACCCAATCATCTACTTGGAACTCTAATTTTCTTCGACGTACATCCGCATAGGATTTCTGGCGACTCTGAGCAGTCTTCATCCTCTCCTGAATGACTTTAACTTTTTCCATAGCCTGGTGCACGAGATCTGGCCCTATCAATTCTGCTTCACCTACTTCGACCTATCCAATCAAAGACCTACATCTATTCCCGTACAATGCCTCAAATGGGGCCATCTGAATGTTAGCATGAAAGCTGTTATTGTAAGAAAATTCTATAAGGGGCAAGTGATCATCCCAATTACCTTTGAAATCCAAGACACAAGCCCGTAACATATCTTTAAGCGTCTGAATAGTCCACTCTGCTTGACTATCAGTCTGTGGATGGAAAGTCATTCTGAGATTTACCTGAGTACCCAACCCTTGCTAAAATTTCTTCCAAAAATTAGCGGTGAACTAGGCCCCTCGATCTGAGATAATAGAAAGTGGAGTGGCATGAAGCCTTACTATTTCCTTTTTATAAAACTGAGCATACTGTTCTGCAGTATCGGTGGACTTGACTGGCAAGAAGTGGGCTGATTTTTTAAGTCAATCCATTATTACCCACATTGAGTCAAACTTGTGTTGAGTGCAAGGTAACCTTACCACGAAATCCATGTTGATCATCTCCCATTCCACATTGGTATTTCCATAAGATGAGTTAACCTACTGGACTATTGATGCTCAATTTTTACTTGCTGACAATTCCGACATTTAGATAGAAAGCCTGCCACACCCCTCTTCATACCGTTCCACCAATAAATCTCCTTGAGATCATGATACATTTTCTTAGAACCTGGGCGCATAGAATACCTGGAATTATGAGCCTCCGCCATTACCCTCTCCCAAAGATTATCCACATTTAGAAAACATAGCCTACTTTGACATCGCAACACACCATCATTATTGCCGAGTGAAAATGCCGAAGTCTTGTTATTCAAAACTACCTCCTTCATCTGTGCCAATGAGGGATCAATGAACTGCTTTTCCTTGACTTCCGCTACAAGTGATGTGTCTGCTCCATTATGCACCACAGCTTTCCCCTCTTCTGAGGTCAAAATACAAATCCTAAGACTGGCCAATTGATAAACCTCCCAAGCCAAGGGCCTCTGATTCACTCCCAGATGAGCCAAACTACCCATAGACTTCCGACTGAGAGCATCAGCCACCACATTTGCCTTCCCTAGATGATACAAAATACTCATATCATAATCTTTGAGCAGTTCTAACCACTGTCACTGCCTTAAATTTAACTCCTTCTACTTCAACAAATATTGGAGACTCTTATGGTCCGAAAACACATCCAAATGGACGCCATAAAGATAATGCCGCCATATTTTCAAGGCAAATACAACTGCCGCAAGCTCCAAATCATGTGTCGGCTAATTCTTCTCATGATTCTAAAGTTGCCTTGAAGCATGCATTATAACCTTCCCATGTTGCATCAATACACACCCCAAACCAACCTTGGAAGCATTGCAATAGACCAAAAATCCTTCTGTGCCTTCCGGCAAGGTCAATATCGGTACCGAGGTTAGGTTTGGCTTTAATTCCTAAAACAATTTCTCACAAGCATAGGACCATTGAAACATAACTACTTTCTGCGTCAGTTTAGTCAATGGGGGGTGAGGGTAGAGAATCCCTCTACAAACCTCCGATAATACCCTATTAAACTCAAGAAGCTACGGATCTATGCATGGTCATTGGTTTAGGCCAAGCTTTCACTCCCGCAATCTTCTGGGGATCCACCTGAATCCCCTCACCGGAAAAAACATGACCCAGAAAATTAACGGACCCAACCAAATCTCACATTTTGAAAATTAAGCATACAACTGGTGCTGATGAAGTATCTGCAGAATTGCCCTGAGGTGATTGGCATGATCCTCCTAGCTTCACGAATAAACGAGGATGTAATCAATGAAAACAATCACAAAGGAGTCTAGAAATGGCTTGATAACCCGATTCATAAGGTCTATGAAAGCTGCCGGGGCATTTGTTAGCCTGAAAGACATGACCAAGAATTCAAAGTGACCATAGCGAGTTCTGAAAGCGGTCTTAGGAATATTGTTCTCTTTGATCTTCAATTGGTGATACCCGGAACGTAGATAAATTTTGGAGAAGAACCTTGCACCTTGAAACTGATCGAACAAATCATCTATCTGATACAGAGGAAATTTACATATTCGGAACATGACACTATGAGCTACTAGGTTTAAAGCACAAACTTTCATAGGGCTTTACATTTTGAATATTTTATTTTGCCCAGGTACGCCTCTTTTGCGAATGCGGAAGCAACCTCGTGTTCGTGAAGCACAAGTTTCCTATGACTATAAATCCCTTCTACATGAATGAGATCAACCACTCGCAAATGCAAACCTTTACTGACCACTCTCATCATGAACGCGACCTTACCTCCGCAAATACGTAGACCAAATGAATGGGGTCCCTATTGTACTATTCACTACTTATATTGGAATTTATCATGTTACAGACTTAATACTTAGTATTTTAATTGATTAAAATTTTAAATATGAATGTGTTGGCTGGCCTTGTCTTCACGAGAGGTGCCATCACCACCGGGTCTGGGTTTAGGGTCATGACAAGTTTATATCAGAGCCAGGTTACATAGGTCTCATGAGTCTTGAGAAGGTTTAGTAGAGTATCACGGATCGGTACAAAGACGTCTATATTTATGCCTCAGAGGCTGCAAAACCATTAGGAAAACTTTATATTCTTTAAATTCTTGTCCTATGAATTTGTTGATCCTAGTACTGAACTTCTGTTATTATATTCTCTCACGGATGGTGAGGACACACGCTACCGATCTGGTTGGACGACCACCAGTACCACCAGCCATGGCTATTAGAAGTCGAGGACGCGATCATGGTTGTGTTAGGGGCAGAGGTGTGGCCCACACAGTAGCTAGGGCAGGACCTGCAGATCTACCAGCCATCCCAATTCAGGATCAGGTCTCAGTTATGGATGCTCCATCAGCACTAGCTCAAGTACCAGCTGTGCCTATTATGATTTTGGGTCTTCAAGAGGCCTTGACTAAGATTCTATCGATTTGCACTGGCCTAGCTCAGGTGATCTCAATTACTACAGTCGTAGCTACTTCTCAGGCTGGGGAGGCACTCAGACTCTTGCCGCTCACACACTTGAGCAGGTCGTGCAGGTACTTCAAACACTAGTGGTGTATCCAGCCCAACGAGTTGTAGTTGCTCAGGACAATGTAGTTTCTTCCATTCCAGAGGACGAGCATTGTAGGTTGGAGTGGTTTGGTAGACTTCAGCCTCCGACCTTCAGTGGTGCAGAGGGCAAGGATGCCCAAGGTTTCTTGGATAAGTGTCACAGGATGCTTCGTACATCGGGTATTTTGGAGACCAGCAGGGTCACTTTCACTACTTATTAGGTTTTTGGAGCTACCTTCACTTGGTGGGAGACTTTTGAGAGGCGTAGGACTGTTGGTGCAGCACCTCTTACCTGGCAGCAGTTCTCCATTCTCTTTCTGGAGAAGTAATTACCGCAGTCTCACAGAGATGATTTCAGTAGGCAGTTTGAGTGGTTGCGTCAGAGAGAGATAACTATGACACACTATGAGATGAGGTTCTGTGAGTTAGCTCATCATGCAATTTGGTTGGTTCCAACAGATAGAGAGAGGATTATGAGGTTCATTGATCACCTCACTTATCAACTTTGTATTCTCATGACCAAAGAGAGGGTGACTGGTGCTACCTTTGAGAAATTTGTAGACATTGCTCATAAGATTGAGTCTGTTAATCTCCATGAGTGAGAGGAGAGGGAGGTCAAAAGGCCTCGAGGATCTGGTAGTTAAAGTGGTGCTTCTTCGAAATGTCTGTTTCAGCACGGCAGAGGTCATCGTCCAATTAGGCATGCTCTGCCAGCTCACCCTAGTTATCATGGGGCGTCATCGGGTAATGCTTCTCACAGTCCTCATCAGGGCCAGTCATCACTCTGTGCCCTTCCAGCTCAGAGTTCATCCTGTGCTCCATCAGTTCAGGGCTCATCTATGCTAGGTGCATAAGCTAGTCATTTTGGTACTAGGGGTTCCCTTCATTCCCCATCCCCAGCACCTGGGAGTTACTATGAGTGTGAAGAGATGGGTCATATATGGAGGCAGTGTCCCCATTATTTTTTGGGTTCATCTCAGCAGAGAGGTTAGCCATCGGCTTCAACGCCAGTTACTTCCCCACTACCCGCTCAGCCAGCTAGGGGTGGAGGTCAGTCAGCTAGGGGAGATCCATCAGGCAGCGGTCAGGCCTGTTTCTATGCACTTCCCACTAGACCCGTGCTATTCCTTTTGATGCTTTTATTATAGGTATTATTTCAGTCTGCAACAAATATGTCTTTGTATTATTTGATCCCGGTTCCACCTTTTCTTATGTGTTGTCATAGTTTGGATATGCCCCGTGAGTCTCTTGTTTCATCTGTTCATGTATCTGCCCTAGTGTGCGATAATGTTATTGTAGACCGTGTGTACCGGTGATGTGTGGTGACTATTGGGGGTCTGGAGACCCAAATGAATCTTTTATTATTGTGTATGGTGGATTTCGATGTCATTTTAGGCAAGGATTGGCTATCCCTGTGTCATGCTATTCTGGACTATCATGCCAAAATAGTCACATTAGCTATACCAGGTGTGCCATGGATTGAGTGGTGAGGTTCGACTGATTATGTTCCTAGAAGAGTGATCTCATTCTTGAAGTCCCAACGTATTATTGGGAAGAGTTGTCTTTTGTATTTAGCCTTTATTTGGGATGTCGGTGTAGAGACTCCCGGTATTGATTCTATTCCTATTATGAGGGATTTTCCCGATGTGTTTCATGCAGACCTGCCGGGCATGCCACTGGACCGGGATATTGATTTTTATATTTAACTGGTGCCAGGCACTCAGCCCATTTCTAGCCCGCCATATCATATGGCACCAGCAGAATTGAAAGAGTTAAAGGAGCATCTTCAGGATCTCCTTGATAAGGGTTTCATTCGGCCTAGTGTGTCACCTTGGGGTGCGCCGGTTCTGTTTGTGAAGAAGAAGGATGGCGTTATGAGGATGTGCATTTATTATAGGCAATTGAAAAAAGAAACAATTAAGAACAATTATCCTTTACCTCACATTGATGATTTATTTGACCAGCTTCAGGGAGCGAGAGTGTTCTCCAAGATTGATCTCCGTTGAAGTTATCACCAGTTGAAGATCAGGGACTCGAATATTCTTAAGACAAATTTTAGGACCCGATATGTTCATTATGAGTTCTTGGTGATGTCTTTTAGGTTGACCAATGCCCCAACAACGTTCATGCATTTGATGAACATCGTGTTTCGACCTTATCTCCACTCGTTTGTCATAGTCTTCATTAATGATATTCTGGTGTATTCGCTTAGTCAGGAAGAGCACGCAGAGCATTTGAGAGTTGTGTTACAAAGATTGAGGGAGGAGAAGCTTTATGCAAAATTCTCCAAGTGTTAGTGTTGGCTCGGTTCAGTGGCTTTCTTGGGGCACGTGGTGTCTAGTAAGGTTATTCAGGTTGATCTGAAGAAGATAGAGGTAGTTCAAAGTTGGCCCAGACCATCCTCAACCACAGAGATTCATAGTTTTTTCGGTTTGGTAGGCTTTGATCGCCGGTTTGTTAAGGGATTCTCGTCTATCACATTGCCCTTGACTAAGTTGACTCAAAAGGGTGCTTCATTTGGGTGGTCGGACGAGTGTGAGGAGAGCTTTCAGAAGCTCAAGACAGCCTTAACCACAACTCTAGTGTTTGTTTTGCCATCAACTTTAGGCTCATATATCGTATATTGTGATGCTTTGAGAGTTGGTATTGGTTGTGTATTGATGTAGGAGGGTAGAGTTATTGCTTATGCTTCTCGTCAGTTGAATCCCCATGAGAACAACTACCTCATTCATGATTTAGAGTTGCCTGCCATAGTTCACACGTTGAAGATTTTGAGTCATTACTTGTATGGTGTGTCTTGTGAGGTGTTTACTGATCATCTTAGTTTTCAGCACTTGTTCAAGCAGAAGGATCTCATTTTGAGGCAGCAAAAATGGTTGGAATTGATAAAGGACTATGATATTACTATATTGTACCATCCATAAAGGACAATGTGGTGGCCGATGATTTAAGCCGAAAGGTGATGAGTATAGAGAGTTTGGCATATATTCCAGTTGGGGAGAGACTCTTGCAATTGATGTTCAGGCCTTGGCCAATCGTTCGTGAGGTTAGATATTTCGGAGCCCAGTCGGGTATTGGCTTATGTGGTTTCTCGGTCTTTCTTATATGATCGCAGCGGAAAGCGCCAGTATGATGATCTGTACTTGCTTGTCCTTAAAGACAGAGTTCAACACGATGATTCCAGATATGTGACCATTCGTGATGATGCGGTGTTAAGGATGCATAGCCGGATTTGTGTGCCAAATGTGGATGGGCTTCGGGAGTTGATTCTGGAAGAGGCCTACAGCTCGCAGTATTCCATTCACCCAGGTTCCACAAAGATGTATCAGGATCTGATATAGCATTATTGGTGGAGGATAATGAAGAAAGTCATCATGGAATTTGTAACTCGGTGTCTCAATTGTCACCAGGTGAAATATAAGTATTAGAGACCGGGTGGCTTGTTTCAGCGGATAGATATTCCAGACTGGAAGTGGGAGCAGATCACCATGGACTTTGTAGTTGGACTTCCACTGACTTTGAAGAAGTTTAATGCTATTTGGGTGATTGTGGAACGGCTGACCAAGTCCGCACACTTTATTCCTGTGTGTACTACCTATTATTTATAGCGGTTGGCAGAGATCTATATCAGGAGATTGTTCATTTGCATGGTGTTCCAATTTCCATCATCTCTGATAGGGACATTTAGTTCACTCCGCATTGGAGGTCTGTGCAGCGGGAGTTGGGTTCTCAGCTTGAGTCGAGCATAGCTTTCCACCCTCAGACGGACGGGCAGTCCGAGCGCACTATTCATATATTGGAGGATATGTTGCGTGCTTGTGATATTGATTTCAGAGGTCATGGGATTAGTTTCTACCGGTTGCAGAGTTTGCCTATAACAATAGGTACCAATTGAGTATTCAGATGGCTCCATATGAGGCTTTGTATGGAAGACGGTATAGATCTCCAATTGGTTGGTTTAAGATGGATGAGGCTAGGCTATTGGGGACAGACTTGGTGCAGGATGCTTTAGAAAAGGTGAAGGTAATTCAGAAGAGGATTCGTACAGTGCAGTCAAGGCAAAAGAGTTATGTTGACAGGAAGGTTCGGGATATGTCCTACATGGTGTTAAGCAGGCTCTATTGAAGGTTTCACCCGTAAAGGGTGTTATGAGGTTTGGGAAGAAGGGTAAATTGAGTCCTCGGTTCATTGGGCCTTTTGAGGTGCTTCGGAGGATTGTGGATGTGGCATATAAGCTTGCGTCGCCACCCAGATTGTCGAGTGTGCATTCGGTATTTCATGTTTCTATGCTCCGGAAGTATATTGGGGATCTGTCTCATGTTCTGGATTTCGGCACGGTTCAGTTAGATATAATTTGACCTATGATATGGAGCTAGTAGCTATTTTGGGTTGTCAGGTTCGAAAGTTGTGATCAAAGGATATAGCTTTAGTGAAAGTGCAATGGAGTGGTCAGCCCGTAGAGAAGGTTACATAGGAGACCGAGCGGGAGATATGGAGTAGATATCCTCACCTATTTGAGTTTTCAGGTATGTTTCTTGACTCGTTCGTGGATGAACGTTTGTTTAAGTGGGGGAGGATATGACAACCCGGCTAGTCGTCTCATGAGTTACCGCTCTATTTCCCCCATTTCTACTTCTTATTGCTTTGTCTATCAGTTCTATATGTGATCGGGTTGGTTGGCGTGGGTTCGGAAAGGTTTTGGTAAGGTTTGAGACACTTAGTCTCTTTTGAGGAAGGTTAAGCTGGAAAAGTGAACCGGATGTTGACCTATAGGTATCGGATATGAGTTCCGATGGTTCAGATTGCTTCGGGAGGTGATTTGGGACTTAGGAGCGTGATCGGAATGTGTTTCGGAGGTTCGGAGTAGATTTAGGCTTGAAATTGTATTTCTAGCATTTTTCGGTTGTTAAATGAGATTTTGAAATATGGGTCAGAATGGAATTCTGAGAGTTGCAGTAGTTCTGTTGAGTCATTTGGGATGTGTGTTCAAAGTTTTAGGTCATTCAAATGTTGTTTGAATGGGGTTCTGATCAAAAGTGTAATTCGGAAGATTTTGGAAACTTAGGGTTGAATCCGATGTGTGTTGGTTGATTAGTTGTTGTTTGAGGTGTTTTGAAGATTGGTATAAGTTTGAATAAGGTTATGGGATATGTTTGTGCTTTTGATTGAGGTCCCGGGGGCCTCGAGCTGATTTGGGATGGTTAATGGAAAGAATGGAAGTTTGGAATGGTAGCTGAAGTTGGATTCTACTATCATAACTGCATCTGTGGTTGGGAGGCTGCAGGTGCGACCTCCGTAGAAGCGAAAAAGAAGACGCGGAAGCGGAAAGAGGATAGGAAGGCGGTAGCCGCAGAAGCGGTTGGATAACCGCACATGCGATGGCAGGAGAGAATAAGGTATCGCAGAAACAAAAAATAGACGTTTAAGTGGTTTTCGCAGAAGCGCACCTAGGAACGCAGGTGCGGGTCTGCACGCACGTATTTTTGACCGTAAAAGCGGTTTAGCTGTGGTAGAACATATAAATTGCCTCCTTCGCGGTTTTTGAGCTATTCCACCAATTCTAAATTGGTTTTTCAAGCTTTTTAGGCAATTTGAAGAAGGATTTATAGGGAATTTCATTGAGGTAAGGATTTTGGACCTAAAACTCGTTCCTATGGTATTATTTCACATATTAGAGCTGTAATTACTTAAATTTAAGGGGTAAATTTGGGGTAACTAGAACTTGGTATTGGAGACCTAGACTTGAAGATTTGAGGGGCCATTTGTGGTTAGATTTTTGGACTTTTGATATGTATGAACTCGTGGAGAGATAATGAGTCTACTAATGTAAATTTTATTGAATTTTGAGACGTGGGCCCGGGGGTCGAGTTTTGGTCATTTCGGGATTTGTGATGTAAATTAATTATTTTTGCTTGGGCTTCGTTCCCTTAGCATATTTTGACGACGTGGTTATGATTTTGGATAGATTCGACACAAGTGGAGGCCGATTTGAGGGGCAAATGCATCGTGGGCTAGAGTTCGAACCGGATTAACATGAGTAATGATTGTAAATGACGTCCTGAGGGTATGAAAACCTGGATTGCACATCGTTGTGCGATATTGAGGTGAAGCACACGCTAGATGACGAGTGTGGGGTCATGCACTGTAGGGGATTGTGGCTTAGTCCGCCCAGAATGACTATTTTATCGCATATTTGATTGAAAATTATTTGCTATCATCATGTTTTGGGCTAAATTCCATATTAGGGCCTCGTGCCAACTATTTGAACCCTTAGGGGATTTTTATTGATTCTTCCTCATTGTTTTGACTTTCTACTTGAACTCAGTCATGCTATATTCTACTGTTTTCATAACTCAACCATGTTTACTCTACATTTACACTTAAAATGATATTTCATATGATATTTTGGGCTGAGCATCATGTTTTACTATTTCTCGAGTGGCTTTTGAGATTCTGACTGAGTAAAACCGAGGGTCTATGTTGTGAGGAAACACCTGATTATGATTATGAGGCCGAGAGCATGAGATTTATATGCCACGAGGTGGCTTGTTGATATGAGGCTGAGGGCCTAGTGATGATGCCACGAGTTGGCTTGCTATTGTGCTTGGGCCGTAAGGGGCCCCTCTAGGAGTCCGTACACCCCAGTGAGTGCGGGTACCTATTATGATGTGAGATATAGCCTGAGGGGCTGGTATTATTTTTGAGATATTGCCTGAGGAGCAGATTTGTGACATTGTGCCGAGGGGAGATCCTTTATGTGATTATCTTTCCTATTTGCTTGCTTAATTGCTAAAATATTCATTTTATGAAGTTTAAACTAAACTCAGTGACTTTACACATCTTTACTGTTTCATTGTTTTTACTGGCTTTTACTATTTCCTTATAGCCTATTGACGTGCCTTTGCGTGGTTTCTTATTTCTCAGCCTTTATTTATGATGATTACTCACTGATTTAGAGTACTCACTTTACTCCTTGCACCCCCTGTGCAGATTCTAGTGTTGCTAGTCCTGCTTGTGAGGGTTAAGGGCTCCTAGCAGATTTCGTTGTTCATGAGGTAGCTGCTCGGCGTTTGCAGCCTCGTATTTCTTCCCCCTTATCTCATTTCTATTCTCTTATTAGTGACTCTATAAAAGCTGTGTAGACACTTCAGACTTATAGTATGTTGGTAGATGCTCATGACTGGTGACACCTCGGTATCGGGCTGTGTTGGTTTGTTTTCCGTAAATTGTATAGTTCACTACTTATTTTGGAATTTATCATGTTGAAGAGTTAATACTTATTATTTTAATTGTATAAAATTTAAATGAGAATGTGTCGGATGGCCTTGTCTTCACGAGAGGTTCCATCACGACTTGGCCTGGGTTTAGTGTCGTGATAGTTATCCAAGAGTTTCTATCCAAATCACATTAGAAACAACATTTTGGGATGGAAATGTTTCGGCCAAATTTTCTTCGAGCAACGTGATTGCGTTGAGCTCTTCATAAGATTTGTTCCATGTTTTTGCAATATATATATATATATATATATATATATATATGGGAAAAGGTTACGACGCTATATACGCACCATAACCTAATCAGGTGGTATACATTGATGATTTGCCCACAGTGGCTGAAATGATATAATGGGATGCCCTCAGAGGCTTGATGATGTTATGAACGCATATACCTATGAATGGTATGACATTTATATGCATATGCATAACATTATAAAAAATGAAATTATTAACAGAGTTATGCAAACGTACATGTCGAGTCTTTTACTACATGTTTCTCTCATATCTATTATTTGCTGATTTTCATTCCTTACATACTCGGTACATTATTTGTGATGACATCCCTTTTGCGCGGGGACACTACATTCATGCATGCATGTCCTAGTAGATAGGTCGAGAGTCCTCCAAGTAGGCTATCAGCTCTGCGGAAGATGTTGGTGCGCTCCATTTGCTCCAAAGTTGCTTGTTAGTCAGTATGATTTAGATTCGTATTGTTTGGTATGGCGGGGCCTTTTCCCAACCTTCATGATAAGTATGTACTCTTAGAGGCTTGTAGACAGATGTCATGTATACGGATACTTGTATGGCCTTGTCAGCCTATGTTTTGAGTATATAAAGAATCATGCCGGCCTTATAGGCCCATACTTCATATGTATAAGTTTGTATTCCCTCATGCTTTACTTTGGTTCATTTACCTATGATAGAATAATATGAAAGATACGTTATGTTGGTACTTGGTTGAGAAGGCATTGGGTGCCTGCCGCGGCCCATCAATTTGGGTCGTGACACTAGAGCCTTTGGTTGTTGTCACTACCAGAGGTAGAGGCTAGGGATGAGATTGAGCCAGAGACAAGCTCAGCCTAGAGAACGTGTAGCAGCACCTATTCTAGAGCCTCAGATCGAGCAGGAGGAGGAGGTTCATTTTCAGACCATGCTAGTTGGGCTAGCTGAGGTCCCGGAGGGGTTTATTGCAACCCGGTACTTCAGGATGCTCTAGTTCGCTTGGTAAAACTTATGGAGAGGGTGGCCCAAACTGGTGCATTTCCGGTGGCACATGCTATGTCTTAGGCTGGGGGAAGAGCATAGACTCCCACTAATCACACAGCAGAGCAGATAGGTAACGATATCTAACTTTGATAATTCTGCCAGTTGGAGTGGCTCAGCCTATTGTTGCTGCACAGACCGGGGATAGGCCTGTGATGTCTTCCGAGGGATTGATGATATTCGACAAGTTCACAAAGTTATTTCCTATTCCCTTTGGTGGCACAACTTCTGGGGACCAACAAGATTTCATTGACCATTTCCACGAGCTGTTGCGCAACATGGATATTGTGGAATCCAATGGCATCCACTTTTCAGTGCTTTAGATAACCGGTTCTACCAAGAGGTGGTGGAAGGATTATGAGCGGGGCATACCAGTAGGTTCACTTCCACTCACCTAAGATTAGTTTTCGTAGCTATTTTTTCAGAAGTTCATTCCTTTACTTTGAGAAAGGAGTACCGTAGGCAGTTTGAGTGCCTTCAGCAGGGTAGCATGATTTTTACCCAGTATGAAAACAAATTCATAGATTTAGCTCACCATGCAATTGTTTGGCTTCCTACTGAGATGGAGAGAGTGAGGAAATTTAGTGATAGTCTTTCTTTTGGTATCAAGCTACATATAATTAAGGAGATTGGGGATGATGTTTCTTTCAGAAGGCAGTAGAGATTTCTAGACGAATCGAGATGATTCGTAGTCAAGGTTAGGAGGCAGAATTTGAGAAGAGGCCTTATCATTTTGGTGGTTTTTTCGGTGCCTCGTCTGGATGCAGGGATTAATTTTGGAGAGGCTATCCTCCTAGACCGATTCAGTCAGTGCTTCACGCATCCCACAATGGTTTGGGTAGCTGTGGTTCTTATGGGTCTCATTATGAGCAACTAGCCTGCAACACACCTTCAGCTCCTATTAGTGCACATTTAATCCAGAGTTATTAGGGTAGTTATTCAAGTCAACAGTGTCAATTCTAGGGTCAGCAATAATAGCATTCGATGACTTGTTATACTTATGGAGATCTAAGGCATGTCATGAGGTTTTGCCCTAGATCATAGGGCAGCATGCCACAGTAGGGTTCTCGTGCCATGGTTCGTGCACTGGTTGCTCCACCACCCGCTCAATCAGTTAGAGTTGGGGGTCACATTGCTAGAGGTGGAGGTCAGGCCATTAGAGGTAAGGGCCATCCCGCTAGAGGTCATCCGAGACTTGACGCAGAGTCATCCGACACTATCATCATAGGTATTGTTCTGGTTTTCCATAGATATGCCTCAATTTTATTTGTTCTAAGCTCTACTTATTGACATGTGCCATCCTATTTTGCTTCATATCTGGTTATGCCTCGTAGTTCCCTGAGTGCTCCTATTTATTTGTCCATGCCTGTGGGAGATTCTATTGTAATAGACAGTGTTTATTGCCAATGTGTTGTTTTTATGGGGAGATATTACTATGGTAGAACTCTTATTCTTAATATGGTGGATTTTGATCTTATATTAGGAATGGGTTGGCAATCACATTTTCACGTTATTTTTTATTATCATGCCAAGACAGTGACCTTAGCCATGCTAAGGTTGCCTCGGTTAGAGGGGAGGGGGACTCCTGGTCATTATACTAGCACGGTTATATCTTATGTGAAGGCTCGGGGGCATTAAATTGGATATTAAGAAGATTGAGGCAGTTCAAAAGTAGCCTAGGCTCGCTTCAACTATAGAGAATCGGAGCTCCATAGGTTTGGCGGGTAATTATCGCTGATTTGTGGAGTGATTTTCATCTATCTCAGTACCATTGTCAAAGTTGACTCCGAAGGGTACTCTTTTCAGATGGTTTGAAGAGTGTGAGTTGAGCTTCCAAAAGCTCAAGACTTCTTTGACTACAAACCTGATATTGGTATTGCCTATAGGTTTGAGATCTTACATCGTGTATTATGATGTATCCCGCATTGGGCTTGGGATAGTATTGATGCAGGATGGTAGGGTGATTGCTTATGCATCTCAATAGTTGAAGATTCATGTGAAGAATTTCCATGTTCATGACTTAGAGTTGGAAGCCATTGTTCACATGCTGAAGATTTGGAGGCACTAACTGTACGACGTTCATTGTGAGGTATATACCAATCATCATAGTCTCAAGCACTTGTTCAAGCAGAAAGACCTTAATTTTTAGAAACGAAGATTGTTTGAATTGCTGAAAGACTATGATATCACCATATTGTATCATCCAGGAAAGGCCAACGTGGTGGCCGATGCATTGGGTAGGAAGGTAGAGAGCATAAGTGGTTTGGCATATTTACCGGTAGCTGAGAGGCTATTATACATGGATATTTAGGTTTTGCCAACCACTTTGTGAAATTGGATATTTTGGAGCCCAATTCGGTGCTAACTTGTGTTGCAGCATAGTCTTCATTATTGGAGCGTTTTAAGGCTCTCCAATTTGATGATCCTCACTTGCTGGTGTTGAAGGATAAGGTGCATCGGGGTAGTTCCAAGAATGTTATGACTGGTGATGATGGTGTTATATGGCTGCAAGGCTGGATTTGTGTTCCAAATGTTGATGAGTTGTTAGATTTGATCCTTGAGGAGGCGTATAACCCATGCTATTCTATTCACTCGGGTATCACAAAGATGTACTATGAATTAAAACAACACTATTGGTGGCAGAGAATTAAAAAAGATATCATTGCTTATATATCCTAGTGTTTGAATTGTCAATAGGTGAAGTATAAGCATTATATACTGGGTGGGTTGACTCAGAGATTAGAGATGCCGAAGTGGAAGTGGGAGCGCATCACTATAGATTTTGTGATAGGCTTGCTACGAACTTTGAAGAAAAATGATGCAGTCTCTGTTATTGTGGACCGATTGACTAAGTCCGTGCATTCTGGTGGAGACTTCCCATTCGCCAAAATAGTTGTCTTAGGTTTACATTCAGGAGATTATCAACCTGCACAGCATGCCGATTTCCATCATTTCTTGCAAAGGTATGCAGTTTACATTGTAGTTTTGGAGAGCCATACAATGTGACTCATGTGGGTTGAGTTGAGCATAACATTTCATCCTCAGATGAATGGACACTTCGAGCTCACCATTAGATGTTAGAGGACATGTTACGTGCTTGTGTTATGGATTTTAGATGTTTATGGGACCATTCCTTACCTCTTGTAGAGTTTGCCTACAACAACAGTTACCAGTCGAGTATTCAGATACCGCCGTATGAGGGCTTATATGAGAGGCCATGTTATTCGTCGACTGGGTGGGTTGAGCCAGGAGAGGCTTGCTTGTTGGGAACCGATTTGGTCTATGATGCTATGGAGAAGGTTAAGTTAATTACGGATCAGCTTCATACAACTCAATATATGAAGAAGTGTTATGTGGACCGGAAGGTTCGAGATATAGCTTATATGATGGGTGTTATGAGGTTCGGGAAGAAGGGAAAGTTGAGCCCTAGGTATATTGGTCCTTTTAAGATCCTTAAGAGAGTTGGTGAGGTGGCCTACATACTTGCATTGCCTCCTAATCTATATGGAGTACATCCGATATTCCATCTTTCTATGCATCAGAAGTACCATGAGGACAGCTCTAATGTTTTGCACTTCAACACGGTTCAACTTTATGAGAAATTAGCCTATGAGGAGGAGCCGGTGGCTATTCTACCGTGAGAAGTTTGGAAGCTGAGGTCTAAGAGTTTTTCTTTTATGAAAGTGCATTGGATAAGTCAGCCGATCGAGGCAACTATATGGGAGTCCGAGTCCAATAAGCGGAGTAGATACGATCATCTTTTCACCAGTTCAAGTAACTCTCTATGTCTGTTTGAGGACGAACGCTTCCTTTAGAGGTGGAAAATATGACGACTCAATAAGTCATTTCGAGTACAAGCCCTTTTTTCCAATGCTCGAATACCTCTATAAGCTTCATTTGATGTTTCTTGATTTAGATGTGCAGTCCGTGTCTTTTTCCGTAAAGATTTTATTTAAATATTTGAAGGAAATAAACAAATCATCAATGCATGGTAGAGGATACTTGTTCTTCACTGTTACCTTGTTTAACTACCTGTAATCAATACACATCCTCATTGAGCCATCTTTATTTTTCACAAATAAGACCGGTGCACCCCACGGTGACACACTAGGACAAATAAACCCCTTATCTAGGAGTTCCTGAAGCTGCTCCTTCAATACCTTCAACTTAGCTGGCACCATACGATAAGGAGGAATGGAGATGGGCTGAGTGCCCGGCACCAAATCAATACCAAAGTCAATATCCCTGTCCGGTGGCATGCCCGACAGGTTCGATGGAAACACATCCGAAAAATCCCTCACAACGGGAACAGAATCAAGGCTGGGAGTCTCAGCTCCAACATCTCTCACAAATGCCAAATATGATAAACATCCCTTCCCAACCATCTGTTGGGCCTTTAAGAAAGAAATTACCCTGCTGGTTACATAATCAGTCATACCGTGCCACTCAATCCTCGGATACCCGGTATAGCCAATGTGACTGTCTTGGCGTGACAGTCTAGAATAGCATGACACAGAGATAGCTAATCCATGCCCAGAATAACATCAAAATCAACCATGCTCAATAGCAGTAAATCAACTTGGGTCTCCAGACCCCCAATAGTAACAAGACAGGATCGATACACATGGTCCACAATAATAGTATCGCCCACCGGGGTAGATACATGCACTGGCAACGTAAGACACCCTCGGGTCGTACTCAAATGATGAGCAAAGTATGAAGATACATAGGAATAAGTGGTACCAAGATCAAACAAGACTGAGGCATCTCGGTGACAGACTGAAATAATACCTGCAATAACAACATCCGAAGCAACAGCCTCTGAACGGCCCTGAACAGCATAGAAATGAGCCCGACCACCTGATCGGCCTTCCCCTCGAGGGAGACCCCTAGATGCCTGACCCTCAGCCCTAGCTGGTGGGGCGGGTGCTGAAGAAGACGAACCAGAAGATGAGGGCTTACCCTTTTGCTGAGACTGACTACGGCGGCGTCGAGGACACTGCCTCCACAAATGCCCAAAATTCCCGCAATCATAACAACTCCCAGGTGCTGGGGAATCGGACTGAAGTGAACCCCGCGCATCAGAATGACTGGCTGACGCACTCGATCTGGAGTAACCCTGAGCAAACGGGACACGAGACAAACTCTGCGCTAGAAGTGCACTAAGAGACGGCTGACTCTGCTGAGAGCCCTGAAAACCCCGACCAGAAGATGAACCACGGTACTATGAACGAGCTGGCTGTGGAGTCTTGAAAGATCGACCTCTGCTCCGCTGACCCTAGCCTCTAGACTGAGCACCACTGAAGCTACCTGACCCTCGAGGCCTCTTGGCCTCCCTCTCCTCGCGCTCCCGACGATGATCTATCTCAATGTCATGAGCAATATCCACTGTATCCTCAAAGGTATGACTCAGTACCCTCTCTCGAGTCATCAAAATACGGATGGGATAAATAAGTCCATCCATAAATCGCCCGATCCTCTCCTGATCAGTCGAAATCATCCATGGAGCATAACGAGCTAACTCTGAGAATCTCACCTCATACTCCATCACAGACATATCTCCCTACCGAAGCCACTCAAACTACCTATGCAGCTCCTCTCTCTGCGACCGTGGTACCCACTTCTCCAGAAAAATAGTGGAGAACTCCTGCCATGTCAATGGTGCTACACCTACTGACCTACGCCGCTCATATGCCTCCCACCAAGTAAAGGTTGCTCCTATGAACTGAAAGGTAGTGAATGATACCCCACTCGACTCTAAGATCCCTGCTTTCCGAAACATACGTTGACACTTGTCGAGAAAACCCTAGGCATCCTCGCCCGGAATACTACTGAATACCGGAGGTGAAAGCCTACTGAACCTCTCCGGATGACGCTGCTCATCGCCTGGCATCAGTAGAATCCCATCACCCTGAACTGGGGCAACCGGCTGAACTGGAGCCAGTGGCTGGACTGGGGCAACTGGCTGGACTGGTGGGGCCTCTGGTGTCTGTAAACCCTAAACTACCTACTCAGGAGTGCGAGCTGCGGGGTCTGATGACCACCCCCCGTCTGAGATGTAGCTGCGACAGTAGTGGCCGAGACTGCCTGATCCAGGCCAGTGCAAACCAATAAAATCTGAGCTAAGGCCTCCTGAAGACCCGGAATCACAATAGGCACAGCTGGTGCCTGAGCAGGTGCTGCTGGAGCATCTCTAGCTATAGGCTTGTCCTGAATAGGGGCAACTGGTAGGTCAACTGGTGCTGCCCGTGCTGCTCTGCCTCGACCATGACCGCGCCCACGGCCTCTAGCAGGTGGCAATGGTGGTTGTCCGCCACGTCCGGTAGCATGAGTTCTCGCCATCTGCGAGAAAACAGAATACAGAAGTTTAGTTCTCGAATCAACAAAGTCGAATGACAAGAATTTCAAAATTTATAGTTTTCCTAAAGGTTCTGTAGCCTCTCGAGGATAAATACAGACGTCTCCATACCGATCCGTGAGACTCTACTAAAACGGCTCATGATTCGCGAGACCAAGTAACCTACGCTCTGATACCAACTTGTCACGACCCAAACCCGGTCACGATGGTACCCAGCACACTACTAGGCAAGCCTGGCCATTTATAACAATTACCCCAATTATTTAACAAGATAAAGCTATTTAAGTCAAAGTCTGAAATAATGGTAAAAATACGGAAAATCTGGCAAAATATCGAAACATCCCAACTAGGACCCGGTGTCACGAATATGAGCCTCTATAGAATAGAATAATATCCTAATACATAAACTATCTAAATGTCTGATAGTGCAGAATATAAAATACAAGGATAAGAGGAAAAGTTAACGGCTGCGAACGCCATGCAGCTACCTCAACTCTCCCGAATAAGCAAGCCTGCTGATCACTGAATGTCTACTCAGCTTGTGTAGAAGGACCTAGATCTGCACACATGGTGCAGGGAGTAACGTGAGTACTTCCAACTCAGTGGTAATAAAAGTAAATAACACTGAAAGTATAAAATCCCAAAAAGGGCACAAATAATTCTATCCTAAGTAGTAAACCAATAACAGTAGAATTCATGAAAACATAACAAAACATTCTCTTGAAAGGAATCAAATAAACAAGATTACACAAGTAAGGTCAGCCATTGTTACCTGACCAAAGTGTGTTTCAGTGTCATTGTTACCACTAGTCAGTCATTGTTACCTGACTGGTCAGTCATTGTTACCTGACCGAAACACATATGACAGTGTCATTGTTACCACTGTTCATTTCAAAGGGGTACCCCGCGCTCACTGTGGGTGTGCAGACTCCGGAGGGGCTCCTACAGCCCAAGTGCTATCAATAAGGCCTGAAAGCCTGAATAGTATCAACACGAGGCCTGAAAGCCTCCTCACATAACACTCGAGGCTGAAAGCCTCCTCACATAGCACTCGAGGCCTGAAAGCCTCCTCACATCACTCTTCATGCCCTCACATATGGCCCTCGGCCTATATCAATCCAAAAATAGTTAAAAAGCCCCCCGAGCATCAGTAAAACAATAATACTCAGCTCAAATGATAGTTCAAATATCATTTAAAAGTCCAAGTTTGAGTAAAATATAGTTGAGTTCATAAAACCATGTAAATCACACGGACTGAGTTCAAATAATATTTCAAATAGTGAGGGAAACAGTGATGATAGTTCATAAAGAGTTCACTAAGCCCCAAGTATGGCAATGAGCCCAAGTCATAATGATAACAACAAATAATTTGCAAATACGCAATAAAAACAAACAACCGGGATGGACCAAGTCACGATCCCCAACAGTGCTCCACCCCACGCTCAGGTCCAGCGTGCAAGTCACCTCAACATAGCACTAAGATATGCAAATTCGGGGTTTTAAACCCTCAGAATATCATTTACAAGTATTACTTATCTCTAGCCGGCCGATAATCTAGCTCGCCAAGTCTTTCCCTCTCAAATCTACCTTCTCGCATATAGAATCTGATCAAAACCATAAGGGATATGTCACAATAGGCCAATAAACCACAACCCAATCAAAAAGACTCGAAAAACAACAAAAACCACGAAGTTGGCAAAACCCGAGCCCCGGGACCACTTCTCAAAAAATTATGAAATTCATATTTCCGTGATCTTCGTCTCACCACGAGTCCGTACATATAAAATTCACAAGAATCGGAGTCCATGTGACCCCTCAAATCGTCACTTTAGACTCTCTTAGGCTTCAAGCCATAACCTCCAATTTTACCCTTTGATTCCTCCAATTTTCAGTATTTTAATCCTTGTTTTTATACCATAACAGCATTATTTGAGGTTACAAGTTCATACCTGATGGAATCTCCTTCTAAATCTCTTCAAATCGCCCAAAATCGCCTCTTACCGAAGTCCCAAAAATGTTTTCTAACTCTGAAATTCGAAGACACCTTTCCATTAAACCCTTCAGTGATTTTTTGCTTCTACGGTCCCGCTAACGCTTTTGCGGGACCGCTTCTGTGGCCTTTATACCACTTCTGCGGTTTTCACTAAATCCCACTACAACCGCTTCTACGGTCTACTTGACCGCTTCTGCGGTATCACCAAAAGAATTCCAGGACCGCTTCTGCGGTCACTTATCGCTTCTGCGGTGTCCACCTCTGCGGAAACTCTTCCGCTTTTGCGGAAATACCTGCCCTTCACCAGGACTGCTTTTGCGACCAATTGGCCGCATCTGCGGAACCACTCCTGCAGTCCTTTTTCCGCAGATGCAGAAATAACAGAAGCTTCAAAATACAGACCTGTTGCAAAACTTCAAAATTCTCGTTTAACCTTCCGAAATCACCCTGAGGCCCCCGGGCCCTCAACCAAAAGCACCAACCTACTCTAGAACACCATACGAACTTGTTCCAATCATAAAAACACATCCAACAACACAAAAATCATTAATTCACCACGGATTCAAGCCTAAGTTTAACTAAAACTTCTGAAACTCATATTCGATTAAAAACCCAACCAAACGACGTCCGAATGACCTAAAAATTTGCAGAAATATCCAAAATCACCTAACGAAGCTACTGCATTTCTCGGAATTCCATTCCGACCCTCGGATAAAAATCTCACCTACCAACCGGAATTCGCCAAATTTCCAACTTCGCCAATTCAAGCCTATTTCTACACCGGACCTCCAAATTCGATTCTGATCACACTCATAAGTCAAAAATCATCCCTCGAAGCTAACCGAACCACCAAAATTCATATCCGAGCCCTCTAACCATATATTCAACTTCCGGTTGACTTTTCTAACAACAACCTTCCTTCTAAGAGGTTAATTGCCTCATTTTCATCCAAAACCAACCCAACTCTATCTGATCAACTCTAATACCGATCTTGAAACATGAAGCAACACAGTAAGGGGGAAATGGGGTGGTAACTCACGTGACGACGGGCCGGGTCATCACAATTTCCCACCCTCAGGAGTCGTGATGGCGCCTACTAATAGGAGCTAGGCAAGCCAATTATCAATTTCCTATTTTAACGAACCTTGACAATATTTGAAATAATAAAAAATTTAATAATAAAGTGGAAGTCTCAATATAGTTAACTGAAAGAAATGCAGAAGTTTAACAAATCCTCTGCCCAAGACTGGTGTCACAATACTCACGAACGTCTAGAGAATACTAA
The DNA here is from genome assembly GCA_026770625.1 of Nicotiana glauca. Taxonomy (NCBI): domain Eukaryota; kingdom Viridiplantae; phylum Streptophyta; class Magnoliopsida; order Solanales; family Solanaceae; genus Nicotiana; species Nicotiana glauca. Next base: position 100,807 of record MU671564.1, on the reverse strand, counting down.
ATACAAGGTTTGAATGAAACATAAATTATCTGCTTCGGTGAAATGATAGAAAACTAAATAAAATAGAAAGGACTCCGGGCCTGCGGACGTCAGTAAAGCTACCTCGAATGTCCCTGGACTGGAAGCTCGTTCCCAGAATGCTACTGCTACTCAAATGCTCCTCCAACACCTGGATCTGTGCAAAAAGATGCACAGAGTGTAGCATCAGCACAACCTACCCCATGTGCTGGTAAGTGCCTGACCTAATCCCGGCAAAGTAGTGACGAGGCTAGACCAGACTACCAGATAAACCTGTGCAGATATATATATACAAGTATAACAAAATGATAGCGGAAAGTAAACAATTAAAACTGGGAGGGGAACATGCTTATGAGGTAGCAGATAAAATGGAATATCAAGAATAACAAGGAAACTACATTTGATTTCTTCTAACACAGAATAAGGGAAAACAAACTACTTTAACTTGGTTCAATTTCCCTCGTTGCAGGCGTACAACTCGATCCTATTTCTCAAAATATCACGTGGTAGGCGTACCACTCGCTTCCATTTCATAATATAACGTGGTAGGCATACCACTCGCTCCCATTTCATAATATCACGTGGTACTACCACTCGCTCCAATTTCATAATATCACGTGGGAGGCGTACCACTCGCTCCCATTTCATAATATACAAGTGGTCGGCGTGCCACACGATCCCATTTTATAATATCTCGTGGTCAGCGTGCCACACGATCCCACTTTTTCAACATAATATACAAAATAATCCCGGCAAGGGAACAAGATAATATAATAAACCATCCCGGCAAGGGAGATCCAGCTATAACCAAACTTATTCAATTTCTACTTAACATATTTAAATCAATGCTCAGTCTCAACAATTATCGGCTCAGTGTTTAAAGATTTACAACCAAGTCCTCATAAACAACAATTAAGAATTCGATAATTTAGCAATTCAGGACTCACGGTTATGCTCGTCACCAGTGTATAGATACTTATCACCATGCCTATACACCATGCTCGACAAATAGCAATTAGCAAATAAGACTCTACTCCTATTCCCTTAAGTCAAAGTTAGACCAAACACTTACCTCAAATGCTCTAAAAATTAACTCAAGCCTCTAGTGTAGCTTTACCCTTCGAATTCACCACAAAACCGCTCGAATAATTGAATTGAAGAAGGAAGAGTTCTTGAAAAATCGCCAATAGGTGTTTGGGTTTGAGAAATATGAAAAATGGGGCTTAAAATCGTCTAAGTATGAAAAATGTAGGTTGCAAATGTGGGAAATGCGAACCCAGTAGGTTTGGGAAATGCGAGGTCGAGTTTCGCACTTGCGAACTCTGAGAGATTCTGCACAGTTCGCATTTGCGATAGAATATGTCACATTTACGACTGCCTTTGATCGCATTTGCGAATGATGGGGCTAAAGGCGAGCATCGCATTTGCGATGGATATCTTCGCATTTGCGAAGTGGGCTGCCCATGAGGGTTCTTGCAATTGTGAGGGCGGCTTCGCATTTGCGAAGTCTGCAGGTCAGGCACACCAGCAGTTCCAAAAATGCTAAAATGCAACTCGTGGCCTATCCAAAACTCACCCGAGCCCTCGGGGCTCCAAACCAAATATGCACACAACTTCAAAAATATCTCACAGACTTACTCATACGATCAAATCTCTAAAATAACATCATATATATAGAATCAAGCCTCAAATCACATGATTTCTTTCAATTTTTTCATAAAACACAAATTTCCCATTTTAAGTCCGAATCACGTCAAATGACGTCCGTTTTTAACCAAACTTTACATATAGCACTTAAGCAACATATAGGACCTGTACCGGGCGTCGAAACCAAAATACGAGCCCGATACCACAATCTTTTAATTAATTTTCATTTCTTTTTTCCTTAATAATTTTAGAAAAACCATTTCACCGAAAAATTCTTTCCTCGGGCTCTAGACCTCGGAATTCGACTCCGGGCACATGCCCGAGTCTCATATTTTTCTACGGACCTTTCGGGACCATCAAATCTCGGGTCCGGGTCCGTTTACCTAAAATATTGACCAAAGAACTTTAATCATATTAATATTAAAATTCATCATTTTTCACACAGAATTTATATTTAAGCCTTCTGGCTACACGCCCGGACTGCGCACATAAATCGAGGCAAGTACAAATGAGGTTTTCAAGACCTCGGAAGCACAGAGTGGATGAGGAAATAGGTGATGACCCGTTGGATCGTTACATTATGATATTAAATAAAGAGACATGTTAATGAAAGCCACATAAATAAAATAAAATACTATATATTAGGTAACTTAATAGCAATTATCAAAAATTTAAAAATATTTAATATTAGAAATAGAAGGAAAAGATGATTAGAACTTGAGATTTATATTAAAATTATGGTGAAAATGCTCAAACTATGGATAGAACTACAAAATTAATGTTTTTCTATATAGAAAACTAAAAATTGGATAACAAATTAAAACTAAGGAAATACAAAATAAATATATAATGTGGGTAATTTTATGAACGAAAATTAAAGTCTAATGTATTTCCTAACATTAAAAGAGAAAGAAAATTTAATTACACGTGATACAAAAAACAATTATAAGAAAAGTCAATAGATTTAAAATATAATAATAGAAAACTTATCTATTAATATTTTAAACTAATTCAAAGTTATAACTTAAAATAAAATGTGATATTATATATTTTATTTATTGGTAAAATATTAATGTAAAAACTAATTAAAAGTTCATAGTAGGGAAGAGGATGTATAAAGAGGAAAATAGAGATAATCCGAGAATATTTATACATTGAATTAATTAAGTATAAGTATATTGAATAATTAAATAATAATCAAAATATTATTGAAAGATTTAAATGAAAAAAGAGTTCCAAGTAAGACAATAAAAGTACAAAAATAGATTAAATTTTAGGGATAAAAAAATTATATTTATATATGCTTATCAAAAGGGTAACAACCAAGATATCAAGTCAATTGATAAGCTAATAAATACATGAATATAATATTATTAAGTAATAAATAATGCAATAACTATAAGCATAGATTAAAGAGAGCGTTGTTTTAGGTGAAAATGTAGAAGGATAAGACATATTCGAATTTGTGGTGAAACATAAAGTAGTAGTAAGAATTTTGTTAAATAATATACTCAAACAAGACATATCACAAACATGATATGTTTAGTATTATTTAATATTGACCTCAAAATAAAATACAAGTACTAAATCAAGGAGTTGGATTCTTATAGATATAAAATAAAAATATAAATAAAAAGAAACATGTTATCTTGAAGTTTTAAATTTTAAGTTAATTCCGGTAACTCAAATTATAATTTGACATTGTGTCCATGCATCGCGCGGGTACTAATACTAATTTCATTCTTTAATGGAAGGACGCAAGCTATCTTAAGCAAACCAATATATTATAACTATAGGTATCTTTAATTAAATTTGTGTATAATTCCGTTATGGTAGGTATCTTTTTTTGAGAAAGAATGAATTAAAATTTCGTTTTGTATCTTACACATTAATTTTAATTTGAAATAATAATGTTATATTTAGTATAAGCTTTGTGTCTGGCCTTATTTGCGAACAATATACATTACTATATGTATCTTTAATTAAATTTTTGTGTATAATTCGGCTATATGGTAGGTATTCTTTTTTAAGAAAGAATTAATTAAATAAATATTTTGTATCAAAGAATTAATTAAATAAATATTTTGTATCTTACATATATTTTATATTAAAGTAAATAGACTAAAAATTTTAATAAAGAATTAATAATTAAACTAAAAGTGTTCTCTTTTTAATGACTAAAGTAGAATCGTTTGGACGTACAGAAAAAAAAAAAAAACAAAAGGACGCAAATTTCATTAAGCAAATCAATATACTATAATTATAGGTATCTTTAATTAATTTATGTATAGTTTAGTTATGGTAGATATTCTTTTTTGAGCAAGAATCAATTAAAATTTCGTAGAAAATCTGACACATTAATTTTAAGTTGAAATAATAATTTTTATTTAGTACAAGTTTTGTATCTAACCTTATTTGTAGATAATATACATTATTATAGACATCTCTAATTATATTTTGTGTATAATTAAGTTATGGTAGGTATTTTTTTAAGAAAAAAATAATTAAATAAATATTTTGTATCTTACATCTATATTATATTAAAGGAAATAGAATTAAAAAATGAACAAGAGGACAAAGGAAAAAGACAAGACAAAATTAATGCTTGGTGGTTCACAAATTTTAATTAACCACAAAAAAAACGTTGAAAATCAAAAAAAGCCAAAAACTAAAAAATGAAGATCCGTATCATTTCTTGCGCACTCATTCATACAAATTGATTTACACAGATCTTTCTTAAATATTAGGATTTCAGATACATAAAACTAATTTACTATAATAGTCTTTCCTTAGAAATCTTTATTTAAGCAACTTTTGTTTAGGTTTGGCTTCTCTACATTTCTTAGGGTTTAGCTTCCACACAAACTTCTGCAAAGTATGACTCTGAATTATGACTATATCAGCGAAATATCAATGTTCAAAATGAGTTGGAATTTGAAGGTTTGTGTTATTAGATTGTGGCACGTTCCAAACCGCAAGAAACAAGAAAATTCTAATTTAATTGAATCAATTATTCAAGATGAAAGGGTGCATATTGTTTTACATGTTTTTTTTTTTTTTGAGTTGTAATGTATTTTCTTTAACTTATATGCCTTACTAACTTAAATTTCTTTTCAAAATTTTATTTTAGGGAGATCGAATTCATGCAACTATTGGAAGAGCAATTATGTGTATTTTCAAAACAAAATGTTATGAAAAATTTTCTGGTTTGACCAAATAATCCGAAAATTAAAACCAACAAGTATAAATTGAAAGTGACATTTTCTCATAGGACGAGTGGATGAAATTTATGATCCACAGTTTAGTTTGAATGTATTCAACTTTAAGCCGTATAAGCACCTCACAAATCAACTTGAGGTTGATGAAAATAAACTATTCGGTAGTTGTTTTACCTTTCGCTATTTTTTGTTGAATGTTTTATCACTTTATTTATAACTATTTATTTAAATGTTATATGAGAAGTTATTGGTCATGGTAACATAGAATCGTACAATTAAGGTGATAAAACAACACTACAACATTTTAGGTCTTTTACCACCCTTGAAAAGCGTGGCCTAAACTATCAAAAAGTGTAGCATTTGATCAAAGGCCACACTTTTCAACTTTAATCAACGCTTTTCTAGGGGTGGCCTAAACTAGCGTAACTTTTTCCCTAAGACAACGCTTTTTAAGTGTTGCTTTAAAGGCCACGCTTCAAAAGTGTGGCCTATAAGGTACAGATGCTACGTGTGTAATACCTCGTGTGGCCACATTTTTCATGTCCTAAGGCTACATGTTTAAATTGTTGCCTTTTCTACTTTGAGGCCACCCTTATAAAGTGTTGTATTTGTTAATAATTTCATATATCTAGTAATCACATTTATCATCAAATGTATATATTATTATCATAAAATTTGAGATTATTGCAAAAGTCTGTAGATCTCAAACACTACATTAACCAATAATAAATAACCAAAAAAATTTTTCAAGTTCATAGACTTATAATGAACTTCGAAAAAGAAATATGTATCATGTACTGCATTGATTAATAAAGCAAATTTCTTAAACGTAAGCTACGAGAAATGAATTATACAACATCTGATGTATTCTATCACGAATAATATTTTAAAACATATTATACTGCTAAAGCTAGTATACGTTAGCAACCCAATTTGTTATCCCCTTGGTCCTTAGCACCCTTCACATCAATCTTCTAATTTTGCAACTGATCCATTTTCGGCAGCTTGACCACTCTAGTAATCTAAGCAACATGTGAGCTTCCCTTGTTCAAATGAGCAAAAACTTTTGAAAGTTTTTGGCTCTTAAGTTCCCTAATTGTAATCTCTTTGTTCTTTTCAGTGATTTTACCTTTCCATACCTGCAATTGAGACAAAAAAATATGCATTGTTGGTTATAGCTTGCTACTAATTTGAAAAAAAACTCTCTGTACCAGCTGCAATTAGATAATATTAGACGAGTATTATAATTTTGGAGGGATTTAAATATGTGAAAGCATTAATTGGAGGGGAAAGGGGGATATTGGAAGGGGGAAATCTAATTTTCTAAAGGATCCCGCTCTTCCTTCAGAATGACGACCTATTCACCAAGAAATCATTAAAAAATCAGCACTCCTAGCGAATAGAAGTCGTTGAAGTACTTGACAAGAAAACTTTTAAAATAAATAGAAACATGGCTACTAGAGAAATACTTATAAATTAATTTTACCATTTTATTTATCAGAATAGAATTCAGAAGTATGAGTAAACAAGTTATCAAATAAACCAACTTACCAGTGTTGCCTTACCTGAGATACGGTGCAATTCCAGATGAAAATATTCAAGTGCTCTGATAGATTGTAGATCATACTGACTATTCTTTTCCTCCTTCACTCATCACCACCTTTTACTTTACTCATCTCGGACACATGTAAAATAAACCAACAACAACTTGTAAGCACCATCACTAAAACTATTTCTATACGTATATATGAGAGATAATAAGCAGAAACTTTCCAACAAATACTGAAAGAGATTTATATTATTAAAGAGTATGACAAGTCTTTTTAGAATATCACACTTCACTCTACATGTGATATTAAGAGCAAATAAAAATAAACCTATAAGTTCACTAATTAGAATGGCTTCTAAATATATTGTCACTAGTATCATTTTTTGCGTAATGAACCTACTGCTACGACAAAGTGATTCCAAACCAGTCAAGCAAATGCATCCATAATGAATACCAAGCTTTAACAATTCAAAATCTCATGCCACAACTAAAAAGAATCTTAAAAACACTTGTTGCTGCACTATGTTCTACAATATATGAGGCAGCTCATTTTTAAAAGTTGAATTATCTATGAGGTACAGCCTAATGACAGCAGCAACTCATCGAACTTGATGTAAAGATTTCAAACCAATTTGGATAACCATGAGGTATAGAGCTTGTTTGGATGGGCTTATTTTAAATAGCTTTTAAGCCAAAATAGCTTTTAAACCATAAGTTAGAATTTCTAGCTTTTGGCTTTTGGCTTTTGGCTTATTTTTATCATTTTAGCTTAAAAACAAGTGCTTAAAAGTATTTTTTTTACTTTATTTAAACACTACAAAATGGTTTAAAAGCTATTTTGGCTTAAAAGCACTTAAAATAAGTCAATCCAAACAGGCTCATACTCTAATGACAGAAATAGCAGCAACTCATTGAAACCTCATCTAAAGCACTCAAATTCCTCTTCACGAATATGGTAAATTGTGTCCAATTTGCATCCCCTACTATACCATACTTGTTGATAATTTAAAAAACATTGAGAACCACTTAATCAAAGCTACTAAGAAAGTCAACAAAAAGATGTGAATTCCAAAGTCATCAATGGCATTGGTTAAATTTTCATTTGCACGCTGCTATTGGTATCAGAAATGGTTCGCGTGGTTTGTGATTCTTTTTCCTTTGTGTGTGTGGTTAACCTACAAAAATTTTCAACATTAAGCAGTATGATAATCAACATAATTATTGAAAGTTTCAGTGGGTCCTAATTAAACATAATGTTAACAAAACTAAGATAACCTAGAAGCTATAATTTGATGCATATCAAAGGGCTTCAATCCAGTAACATAGAAAACTCACGTTATCCGACAAAGATTCATAAGTAACTGCAAAAATACTACAACATATAGAATAAAAAACCAACAAAAGGAATCAAATTGGCTGACCCTTTAATTGCTGATCAAGAAAGATCATTCACAATCACAAATGTTGTGAGGAAACAGAGAAAAGTTTAAATCTTTATATCCTAATAAGAAAAATACAAGGAGGGGAACAGACAAAATACTGAATGGGGTTGATGAAAAGTTGAAAACTTACTCCTGTTTTAACAGGAATGGGGCAGTGCCATACCATCAAGTTCACTGACCCATCCGAAAGTGTCTCTGGCTTAGCTACAAACCCCTAAAAAATAACCAAAATAACCATTCAAAAACAAGTAGTAAAATTTACAAATCAAAAGCATAGAGACTGGTTATCAAGAAAGAATTTTTAAAATAAAAATAAAAACTAACATGGGGTGATTTTTGTGCCAGGCTTTGCGCTCTTCTGCAAGACGGCCACGAGCTATACCTCCTGACATTACTGTCTTTTTCTTATCCCAAACAAAAGGAGAAACCAAAGTAGCTTGTTGCACAACTCCACCAACTAGACATTGTATATTAACAAGTTATTTTACATCAAACTCTTGTACTTAATTTTTTTTCATTCTTAACTATATGTCTTGTATAAGATGACAACTTTTCTAAAGGCAACTGGTTCCAAATAACCAAATGCTAAGAAGTATTGATAGTGTCAAATATTATAGAATGACTAAAACTTTATACCCAAAAGCAGCGTATGTATCATAGGTATTGTACAACATGTCATTATCTGTGGGATCGTCACCGTTTTCCGCATTCGTTTTGTGCTTTCGAGGCCTTGAAAACCTCATTTTTACTTGTCTCGATTTGCATGTGCAGTCCGGGCGCGTAGTCGGAAAGCTTTTATGTTAAAATATGTGAATTCTGTGAAAAAATTAAAGAATTTTAATATTAATATGATTAAAGTTGACTTTAGTCAATATTTTGGGTAAACGGACCCGGACCCGAGATTGGACGGTCGCGGAAGGTCCGTAAAAAAATATGGGACTCGGGCATGTGCCCGGAGTCGAATTCCAAGGACTAGAGCCCGAGGAAAAAAAATTTCAGTTAAATTGTATTCTGAAATTACTAAGGAAAAATGGAAATGGAAATTGAATAAGAGACTATGGAATCGGGCTTTTATTTTGGTTCCGACGCCCAGTACAAGTCTTAAATATATGTTAAGCGCTCTCTGTAAAGTTTGGTCAAAATCGGACGTCATTTGACGTGTTTCGAACCTAGATATCTAAAGTTGGAAGTTTATGAAGTTTGAAATGAAAATGATGATTTTGGAGCTTGATTCATTGATGTTGATGTTATTTTGGTGATTTGATCGCACGGGTACGTCCGTAGGATGTTTTTGAGGTTGTGTGCAAGTTTGGTTTGGAGCCCTGAGGGGTTGAGTTTTGGATGGGTGTCGAGTTGCATTTTTGAACTTTGGAAAAATAGTTGCAGGTCAGGTCTGATATATTCGCATTTGTGAAGGATTTCTCGCAAATGCGAAGTCTGGGGATTTGTCTTGGGATCGCAAATGCGAATAAATTGCTCGCAAATGCGAGTAAGGGATTTCCAGGCACTGGTCGCAAATGCGATCACAGTGCCCGCAAATGCGAGAGTGCCATGATCGCAAATGCGATCAATACTTCGCAAATGCGAAGTCTGCACTTAGGCCCAGTGTTCGCAAATGCGAACTGAAATCTCACAATTCCCAGCCCTGTTTTATTCGCATTTTCCATATCCGCAGCCCAGCAAATTTTATACTTAGTCGAAATTTCACCACTTTTCACCATTCTTTCAAAACCCAAACACCATAGGCGATTTTTCAAGAGCAAACTTCAACCCCAATCACTTGTAAAATGATTTTTACTCAATTCTTTTAATTTTTAACATCATTAAACATGTTTTCCACTTGAAATCAAGGATTTTTATGGGTGAAATTGGGGTTTTTGGGTAGAACCTAGGTTTTCCATAAATTGTGGAGTTGGACCTCGATTTGAGGTTCGATTTCAAAATAAATTATACATTTGAATTTGTGGGGGAATGGGTAATAAGGGTTTGGTCCGAACCTCAGATTTTGACCACGTGGGCCCGGGGGCATTTTTGAAATTTTTGGGAAAAACTTGGGAAAATCATTTTTATGCATTCAAATTGATTCATATAGTGTTTATTAAAGTAATTGAATAATTTGTGATTAGATTCAAGCGAATTGAAGGTGGAACCGTGAGGTAAAGCGATAGTTCAGGATTAAGTGAATTTCAAGGCTTTGAGGTAAGTGTTTGGTTTAACCCTAGCTTGAGGGAATAGGAGTTGAGTCTTGTTGCTAATTGCTATGTGATCGAGTACGATGTATAAGCATGGTGACGAGTACCTATATATTGGTGTCTAGCATGACTGTGAATCCTTATAATGTGATTATCATGACTTAGTTGTGAACTCCGTGATTATTGGAGGATTCCTATATGTTGTGAATAACATGTGAACGGTGATATGATTACTTGATTCTTTGGAGCGTTGGCTCAAAATAGTAGAGTGGGTTATAAGATAAGAAAAGTAAGAAAAAGAAAGCGTTGTTGATTATTCCCTTGCCGGGATGTTTGGTTGAATTTGTTGGATTCTTTCCCTTGCCGGGATTTTGTCAAATATTTGCTTATTTTTATGTCCCTTAATTGTGACTGTTGTTTGGGAAGTCAGACTGTTAAATGATATTGAAGATCAGGTTGCGCGTCGCAACAATCATATTAAGGATCGGGTTGCATGCCACAACAATTATATATGAGGGTCGGGTTGCGCGCCGCAATAATGATACATGAACAATGATATGGGTCGGGTTGCACGCCGCAACAGTGATATTTGTGGAGCGGGTTGCACACCGTAACAGTGGTATTTGTGGAGCGGGTTGCACGCTGCAATAGTGGTATTTGTGGAGCGGGTTGCACGCCGCAATATTTGTTGATACCATGTGTTTGTATTGAGTATTGATTCCTTGTTTCATTGTGAATCTAATCTGCTTTAGTTCGTTACTCGGGATTATTGTTAATATTGTATCTCCCCATAGCATTTTCCCCCTCCCATGTTGTTAATTGCCTTGTATTCGATTTTTGCTGTATATTTATAACTACACAGGTTTATATGGTATCCAGTCTAGCCTCGTCACTACTTCGCCGGGGTTAGGCTAGACACTTACCAGCACATGGGGTTGGTTGTGCTGATGCTACACTTCTGTGCATTTTTGCACAGGTCCAGGTTTTGAGGAGCAGCAACAGCATTAGTGCGGGAGCAAACTTTCATTTTTACGAGACTGAGGTAACCTTGCAGGCGTCCGCAGGCCCGTCGTCTCTTATTTATGTTCTCTTTTAGACTTTTGCCTCATTGTTTTCGAGACGGACAACTTATATATTTCCTTTAGACCATTGTATTAAGTATATTCTTAGTAGTTTGTGAGTACTGTGACACCAAATCTTGAGTAGAGGCTATTAATGGATGTTCCGCGTTATGATTCGTAATTATAAATCAGACTTTCGCTATTATTCTTGTTAAATTTCATGTTCTATATTGATGATGTAAACTGTTAAAGTACTTGTCTAATAATGAAAGGGTAAATAAGTTGGCTTGCCTAGCTAGCACGAGTAGGCGCCATTATGATCTCGATGGTGGGAAATTCGGGTCGTGACAAGTTGGTATCAGAGCACTAGGTTACATAGGTCTCACAACTCACAGACAAACTTAGTAGAGTCTGAGGGGTAGGTACTAAGACGTCTATACTTTTTCCCCAGAGTCTATTGAGTTAGGAAAAATCTCTTATTTGTTCTTTCTTGTCGTGCGATTTGGTTTCTCAATGTTGATTGAATTTCTACTCTGTTCTTTTGTAGATGGAGAGAACACGTGCTTTCTCATCCACCGATCAGCAGTCCGAGCTCCAGGCAGCTCCCGCTAGGGGCAGAGGACGTGGCCATGCTATGGGCTGAGGAAGGGGCAGAACCCAGCCACCAGTAGCAACAAAAGTGGTGGACCCTCAAGTTGGCCTTAACGAGGAGGTTTCGGCCCCAGCCCAGAAAGTTTCAGTGGGCCAAGCTCAGTTCCCAGAGGGGTTTATTGCTACCCCAGTTCTTCAGGACGCCTTGGTCCGGTTGGTTGGCCTCATGGAGAGTGTCACCCGAGCATGATTGCTCCCTGTAGCACATCCACTTCCCAGGCTAGAGGAGGGGCCCAGACTCCTACCGTGCGTACTCCGGAGCAGGTAGCTCCTCAGACTCAGATTCCACCGGTTCAGAAGGCTGCGACAGTTCAGCCGGGGGTAGTTGCAAGGCTGGTGATGGAGCGGCTATGTCCGCAGATGCTTTGTGGAGGCTGGACAGGTTCACCAAGCTCTTCACTGCCACCTTCAACGGAGCTTCTTCTGAGGACCCCCAGGATTTCTTATATAGCTGCCACGAGGTTCTTCAGAACATGGGCATTGTGGAGACCAATGGAGTTGACTTTTCGGCTTTTCGTCTATCTGGATCCGCCAAGACTTGGTGGAGGGATTACGGTTTAGCCAAACCTACAGGGTCGCCCCCTTTGACTTGTGATCAGTTTTCGGAGTTATTTCTAGAGAAGTTTCTCTCCGTTACTCAAAGGGATGCTTACCGGAGGCAATTTGAGCGCCTCCAGTAGGGGTCTATGACGGTCACCCAGTATGAGACCCGATTTATCAATCTAGCTCGACATGCCCTCGTCATACTCCCCACTGAGAGGGAGAGGGTGAGGAGATTCATTGATGGTTTGATTCTACCTATTCGTCTTCAGATGGCCAAAGAAACGGGTAGTGACATTACCTTTCAAGAGGCAGCCAATGTGGCCTGGAGGATTGAGATGGTTCTGCTACAAGGGAGTGGTCTTAGGTCAGACAAGATACCACGTCACTCAGGTCGATTCAGTGGTGCCTCATCTGGAGGCAGGGATTCTTATGATAAGGGTCAGCCTTCCAGGCCCTTTCAGTCAGCCCTCCAGGCTTCGTAGGGTGTTCCAGGTGATCGCAGCTTTCGTGGGCAGTATTCCGATCAGTAGTCACTCAGTGCACCGCCAGTTCCCATTAGTGCACAGCCTCTTCAGATTTTTCGTGGAGGTCATTCGGGTCATTAGGGCCAGTCTCATCGTACGGAGGGATGTTATGAGTGTGGTGAGTATGGCCACATCAGGAGAGCTTGCTCGAGATTGAGGGGTACACAGTCGCAGCAGCAGGGTCCTCGCCCTATGATTTAGGCACCAAGTGACCCACAACCTGCCCAGCCAGCCAGGGGAGTGGGTAGGGATCATAGAGGTGGAGGTCGAGACTATAGAGGTGGAGGCCGGACTGCCAGAGGTAAGGGTCAGCAGGTAGCCGATCGTCCCAGAGACATGGTTCAGGGAGGTGGGCTGAGCCTCAGTTTTATGCTTTGCCAGCCAGACCAGAGGTCGAGTCGTCAAATGTCATTATTACAGGTACTATTTTGGTTTGTGGTAGAGATGCTTCGGTGCTATTTGACCCTGAGTCTACATATTTATATGTGTCGTCCTATTTTGCACCCTGCCTAGCTATGTCTAGTTATGCTTTGGACATTCCTATTTATGTATCTACACCGGTGGGTGACTCCATAGTAGTCGACCGGGTGCATCGTTCCTGTGTGATTGTGTTTGAGGGTCTTGAGACCCATGTTGATTTACTGCTTTTGGATATGATGGATTTCGATGTTATTTTGGGGATGGATTGGTTGTCCCCGTATCATGCTATCTTAGATTGTCACGCCAAGATCGTGACCTTGGCTTTGCCAGAATTGCCCCGACTAGAGTGGAAAGGGACCTCAGGTCATGCCACCCGCACTATTATTTCATATGTTAAGGCTCGAAGCATGGTCGAGAAGGGGTGTTTAACTTATCTGGCGTATGTTCACGACTCCTGCGCAGAGTTTCCTTCTATTGACTCTGTTCCTATTGTTCTGGAGTTCCCCAAGGTTTACCCTTCAGACCTGCCGGGTATGCCGCCCGACAGGAATATTGATTTGTGTATTGATCTGGATCTGGGCACGCAGCCCATTTCTATTCCGCCGTATCGCATGGCCCCACCAGAGTTAAAGGAGTTAAAGGACCAATTGCAGGATTTACTAAAGAAGGGTTTTATCAGGCATAGTGTTTCTTCTTAGGGTGCGCCGATGTTATTTGTGAATAAGAAGGATGGATCGATACGGATGTGTATTGATTACCGGCAATTGAACAAAGTGATGATAAAGAACAAGTATCCACTGTCAAGGATTGATGATCTGTTTGACCAGCTTCAAGGAGCAAAGGTGTTCTCAAAGATAGACTTGAGATCTGGCTACCATCAGCTGAAGATTAGGGTGTCTGATGTCCCTAAGACAGTATTTCGCACTTGATATGGGCACTATGAGTTTTTAGTTATGTCATTTGGGTTGACCAATGCCCCGGCAACATTTATGGAGTTGATGAACCGAGTGTTCAGGCCATATCTAGACTTATTCATGATAGTCTTTATTGATAATATTCTGGTATACTCCCACAGTAAGGGAGAGCACGAGCAGCACCTCAAAGTGGTTCTTCAACTCTGATGGATAGTCAGTTATGTGCTAAGTTATCGAAGTGCGAGTTCTGGATGAGTTCGATTGCATTTCTGGGTCATATTGTATTAGCAAAGGGTATTCAGGTGGACCCGAAGAAGATTGAGGTAGTCAAGAATTTGCCTCGACTAGCTTCAGTGACCGAGATTCGGAGTTTCTTGGGGTTAGCAGGTTATTATCGTCGGTTCGTAGAGGGATTTTTATCTATTGCAGCCCCGATGACCAGATTGACCCAGAAGGGTGTCCAGTTTAGGTGGTCAGATGAGTGTGAGGCGAGCTTTCAAAATCTCAAGACAGCTCTGACTACGGCACCGGTATTGGTTTTGCCCACGGGTTCAGGGCCTTACACAGTCTATTGTGATGCTTCTTGCGTTGGGCTTGGTGCAGTGTTGATGCTGGCGTCATTGCCTATGCTTCGATACAATTGAAGATCCACCAGAAANTATCTTGTATCACCCGGGTAAGGCCAATGTGGTGGCCGATGCATTGAGTAGGAAGTCTGCCAGCATGGGTAGTCTTGCGTATATTCCGGTCAACCAGAGATCGCTTGCTTTAGGTGTTCAGGCTTTAGCAATCGATTGGTGAGATTAGATATTTCTGAGCCTAGCATAGTGTTAGCTTTCAAGGTCGCTCGTTCTTCTCTATTGGAGCGTATCCGCGATCGGCAGTTTGATGATCCCCATTTGTGTGTCATGAGAGACACGGTGTAGCGTGGAGGTGCCACGAAGGTGACCTTAGATGATGATGGTGTTTTGAGATTGTAGGGGAGAGTTTGTGTGCCCAATGTTGATGGTATTCGAGAGTTGATCTTTACGGAGGCCCATAGTTCTCGGTATTCTATTCACCCGGGTGCCGCGAAGATGTATCAGGACTTGCGGCAGCATTATTGGTGGCGTAGGATAAAGAAGGATATTGTTGCATATGTGGCTCGGTGTTTGAATTGTTAGCATGTCAAATATGAGCATTAGACGCCCGGTAGGTTGTTTTAGAGGATTGAGCTCCCCGAGTGGAAGTGGGAAAGGATTACCATGGATTTCGTTATTAGACTTCCACTGACTCGGAAGAAGTTTGATGCTATTTGGGTCATTGTTGATAGGTTGACCAAGTCAGCGCACTTCATTCCAGTGGGAGTCTCCTATTCATCCGAGAGGTTAGCTGAGATTTATATCAGGGAGATTGTCCACCTTCATGGTGTGCCGGTATCCATCATTTCGAACCGAGGTACGCAGTTCACCTCGCGCTTCTGGAGAGAAGTTCAGCAAGAGTTGGTCACGCAGGTCCAGTTGAGCACAACATTCCATCCTCAAACGGATGGTCAGTTTGAGCAGACTATACATATTTTGGAGGATATGCTCCGAGCTGGTGTCATTGATTTTGGAGGCTCATGGGACCAGTTTTTGCCTTTAGAAGAGTTCGCCTACAACAACAGCTACCAGTCCAGTATTCAGATGGCTCCGTATGATGCGTTGTATGGTAGACGATGTCGGTCTCCAGTCGGATGGTTTGAGCCGAGAGAGGTTTGGTTATTGGGTACAGACTTAGTCTAGGAGGTTTTAGATAAGGTCAAGATCATTTAGGAGAGGCTTCGTTCAGTTTAGTCTAGGCAGAAGATTTATGCAGATCGTAAGGTCTGAGATGAAGATTTTATGGTTGCTGAATGGGTATTGCTCCGGGTGTCACCTATGAAGGGCGTGATGAGGTTCGGAAAGAAGGGCAAACTTAGCCCTAGGTACATTGGTCCGCTTGAGATTCTTTATCGAGTAGGAGAGATGGCTTACAGACTTGCATTGCCACCTAGCTTATTAGCCGTGCATCAAGTTTTTCATGTGTATATGCTTCGGAGGTATCACAATGATCCTACCCATGTGTTAGACTTCAGCACTGTCCAATTGGACAAGGATTTATCTGATGAGGAGGAGCCGGTAGCTATTTTAGACCGGTAGGTTCGTCAGTTAAGATCTAGGATTTTTCCCTCTGTTCTTGTTCAGTGGAGAGGTCAGCCCCTAAGGTCTTGACCTGGGAGTCTGAGTCTGATATGCGGAGCCGTTATCCACATCTGTTCCCCAACTCAGGTACTTATTTCTTTTATCCGTTCGAGGACGAACGGTTGTTTTAGAGGTGGAGGATGTGACGGCCCAAAGGGTCATCACGATTTTCCTCATTCGTTCCGTGCTTCTGAGGCCTTGAAAAACTCATTTTTACTTGTCTCAATTTGTGTGCGCAGTCCAGGCGCGTAACCGAAAAGCTTTTATTTTGAAATATGTGAATTCTATGAAAAATTTGAAGAATTTTGATATTAATATGATTAAAGTTGACTTTGGTCAACATTTTGGGTAAACGGATCCGGACCCGGACCCAAGATTGGATGGTCCTGGAAGGTCCGTAGAAAAATATGGGACTCGGGCATGTGCCCAGAGTCGAATTTCGAGGTCTAGAGCCCGAGGAAAGAATTTTTCTGTTAAATTGTTTTCTGAAATTATTAAGGAAAAATGGAAATGGAAATTGAATAAGAGACTATGGTATCGGGCTCGTATTTTGGTCCCAACACCCAGTACAAGTCTTAAATATGTGCTAAGTGCTCTTTGTAAAGTTTTCTCAAAATCGGACGTCATTTGACGTGTTTCGGACCTAGATTTCTAAAGTTCAAAGTTTATGAAGTTTGAAATGAAAATGATAATTTTGAGGCTTGATTCATTGATGTTGATGTTATTTTGGCTATTTGATCGCACGAATAAGTCCGTAGGATGTTTTTGAGGTTGTGTGCATGTTTGGTTTGCAACCACGAAGGCTCGGGTGAGTTTTGGATGGGTGTCGAGTTGCATTTTTGAACTTTGAAAAAATAGTTGCAGGTCGGGTCTGACATCTTCGCATTTGAAAAGGATTTATCGCAAATGCGAACTCCCCATCGCAAATGTGAAGTCTGGGGATTTGGCTTGGGATCGCAAATGCGAATAAATTGCTCACAAATGCGAGTAAGGAATTTCCAGGCACTGGTTACAAATGCGATCACAGTGCCCGCAAATGCGAGACTGCCAAGATCGCAAATGCAATCAATACTTCGCAAATGCGAAGTCTGCACTTAGGCCTTGTGTTCGCAAATGCGAACTGAAATCTCGCAATTCCCAGCCCTGTTTTATTCGCAAATACGAACCTATGTTCGCATTTTCTATATCAGCAGGCCAGTAAATTTTATACTTAGTCGAAATTTCACCACTTTTCACCATTCTTTCAAAACCCAAACACCATAGGCGATTTTTCAAGAGCAAACTTCAACCCTAATCACTTGTAAGTTGATTTTTACTCAATTCTTTCAATTTTTAACATCATTAAACATATTTTCCACTTGAAATCAAGGATTTTCATGGGTGAAATTGATTCGTGGGGGAATGGGTAATCGGATTTTGGTCCGAACCTCGGGTTTTGACCACGTGGGCCCGGGGTATTTTTGGAATTTTTGGAGAAAAACTTGGGAAATCATTTTTATGCATTCAAATTGATTTATATATTGTTTATTAAAGTAATTAAATAATTTATGATTAGATTCGAGCGAATTGGAGGTGGAACCGCAAGGTAAAGTGATAGTTGAGGAGTAAGTGGATTTCAAGGCTTTGAGGTAAGTGTTTGGTTTAACCCTAGCTTGAGGGAATAAGAGTTGAGTCTTGTTGCTAAATGTTAGGTGATCGAGTACGATGTATAGATATGGTGATGAGTATCCATACATTGGTGTCTAGCATGACTGTGAGTCCTTATAATGTGATTATCATGACTTGGTTGTGTACTCCGTGATTAATGGAGGATTCCTATATGTTGTGAATAACATGTGAACGGTGATATGATTACTTGATTCTCTGGAGCGTTGACTCAAAATAGTAGAGTGGGTTATAAGATAAGAAAAGTAAGAAAAAGAAAGCGTTGTTGATTATTCCCTTGTCGGGACATTTGGTTGAACTTGTTGGGTTCTTCCCCTTGCTGGGATTTTGTCAAATATTTGCTTATTTTTATGTCCCTTAATTGTGACTATTGTTTGGGAAGTCAGACTGTTAAATGACATTGAGGATCGGGTTGCGCGCCACAACAATGATATTGAGGATCGGGTTGTATGCCGCAATAATGATATATGATGGTTGGGTTACGCGCCGCAACAATGATACATGAACAATGATATGGGTCGGGTTGCACGCCGCAACAGTGGTATTTGTGGAGCGAGTTCCACACCGCAACAGTGGTATTTGTGGAGCGGGTTCCACGCCGTAACAGTGGTATTTGTAGAGCGGGTTGCACGCCTCACACAGTGGTATTTGTGGAGCGGTTTGCACGCCGCAATAGTTGTTGATACCATGTTTTTGCATTGAGTATTGACTCCTTGTTCATTGTGAATCTAAGCTGCTTTAGTTCGTTACTCGGGATTACTGTTAATATTGTATCTCCCCATAGTATGTTTTCCCCTCTCATGTTGTTAATTGCCTTGTATTCGATTTCTGCTGTATATTTATAACTGCACAGGTTTATGTGGTGTCCAGTCTAGCCTCGTCACTACTTCGTCGGGGTTAGCCTAGACACTTACTAGCACATGGGGTCGGTTGTACTGATACTACACTTCTGTGTATTTTTGTACAATTTCAGGTTTTGAGGAGCAGCAATATCATTAGTGCGGGAGCAGACTTTCATTTTCACGAGACTGAGGTAGCCTTATAGGCGTCCGCAGGCCCGGCATCTCCTCTTTATGTTCTCTTTTAGACTGTTGGCTCATTATTTTCAAGACGGACAACTTATATATTTCTTTCATACCATTGTATTTAGTATATTCTTAGTAGTTCGTGAGTACTGTGGCACCAAATCTTGGGTAAAGGCTATAAATGACTGTTCCGCATTATGATTCGTAATTATAAATCAGTCTTCTGCTATTATTCTTGTTAAATTTCATGTTCTATATAGATGCTGTAAACTGTTAAAGTAATTGTCTAGTAATGAAAGGGTAAATAAGTTGGCTTGCGTAGCTACCACGAGTAGGCGCCATCACGATCTCGATGGTGAAAAATCTGGGTCGTGACATTATCATAAGCTCCAATCTGACATCTTAAGGATGTCTAAAGAAATAAAATAAATAACGAGAGCTTCTATAAACAACTGGCATAACTATAGGAAGTACTGTGCTATTCTTTTATTCCCACTTACGAGGCAAACAAGGAAGTAAAGAATGCGAAGATGGCCAATTTAATCAACACCCACATGAAGTCTTCTTTATTATTCACTACCGTCAATGCCAAAGCCAGCTCTGCAGCTACCTATATATGATGGATTATCCAAAACAAACCCTTATGAATGGGCAAAATAAAAAGAACTAAACAAATATTGATTTAACGTCAATTAAATGGTCTTACAATGGCTAAAAAATTTCCAACTTGAATTGTCTGTGAAGGTTTTGAAGAAGCTAGAGTTCAATAGCCTTCAAATGGAATGAAAATTACTTGTAAAAATGAACAAGCTGATAGATGGATAGTATAGTTAGGATATTTTTTCGGATTATCTATATATCTTAATTAGCTCCTTTATATAGAGTTGTTGAGTCAGTAATAGTTTCTAGTTCAAATTGAGTTCACCAAAGACTAAGTTTTAACAGACTAATAAGGCTAACCGAAAATAGCGAGATGAGAACAATAATACGACATAATAGAGCAAAATCAGAAAGAGGCTGCTAGAATGAGTGAGGCGACAACATAAATTCTAGACAATAGAAGAAGATAAGAAGCATACAATGCAATAACTAAACCTACAATACAGAAAACACATATTGGTAGAGAGATAGAAGTAGAAAATCGAAGAGAGAAGAGAAGAGAAGAGAAGAGAATATGCCTTTGGAATTAGGAATAGAATGAATTTGGGCAAAAAATATGGATGAATTGTGGGGCAGGAGGAAATAGGGAATGGAAAATCAAAATAGAATTTAGCAAAATAGCGGGTTTCCTTATTTGCTTTTTCAAAATGGGGGAAAATATTTTATTAAGAGGTTGGGGGGAAAAATTTTGGTAAAAATGTTTAGACTACACTTAGAAAATGTAGCTTTTAGGATTGATAAATAGCAACGACTTGAAAGTGTTGTAATATAGGCAAATAAGTATTGTCAAGTATTTTATGATTTGACAACACTTAATGAGTGTGGTATTTAGTGTCTAAAAGTACCCTTTTAAAGTGTAGCCTAAACCTAGTAGCCAAAAGTCGGAGACTAAGGCCACCCCTAAAAAAAAGTTCTCTTAGATGCTTTTGGCAATACTTCTCAAGCGTTGTCTAAAATTAGTGTTGCTTTAGGATAAATTTATTGTAGAGCAAGTAACTTTATGAGCATGGAGCTTGAGGATCTTGAGTACGCTTGAAACGATGAATTGAATTAGTTTTAGATTCAATTACTATTATTTTCTCATTATTAATTTGTGTATTTTACATATAGGCGGAACAATATTTCAGCAACATATTGGAAAAAAATTGTAAATGAAATCTTGCTCCACTTGGATGGATCACCCAATCAACTTGTCATAGTGGTTATGCAGCTCATAAAAGCTCACGTCAAATAAATTGTATAGTATATCATAAAAGCTCATTTTTTATGGAACATTTATTAGGAGACGGAATGAAAGTTTTACTAGAGTCTTAAAATGTTTGGTTGTAAAGATAATATTAACACTAACATATTAAACTTAAAGGTGTAAATTGTTCTTTTTAATTATCCGTGCATCGCGCGAGTACTAATACTAGTATGTAATAAAGAAGATAAGGGAAGAGATTGGAGACACCGCCATGGCTGCAAATACCGGTTGGAAGTCGTCACCGTCTGAGTTGCCCCGCCAAGTCACGGTTCCGATTGTTCTCCTGCCCTAATCAAGTTGCTCAGAGACCGGAGAAAAAATCATAATCACAGCCTCAGATTTTTGCTACAATTATTATTATCATTACTATTGATTCTCTTTGTGGGAGTGGTCGTTTCGATATAATTTACTGCAGAAGGGCATTGTTTGGCAAAAAAAGAAATCACAGGAATTGTAGAGAGGAGCAGCTACCCTTGAGCTTCCCTCTACTCTCTCTAACCCTCATTCTGTGTCTCTGAGCTTTTGATTATCTCTGCTACGTTAAAGAGAATAATTCAAGGCATCGATATTTCTTGTTTTGCCCTCTGATGTACGCTTATTTACAACTTGAGTCTATATTATTGTAGGCTTATCTGCAATAAAGTTAAAGGTTATTTTGGGTACACTGTACAACATAACATGGTTGGTCAATTGAATTTAGTTTTGTTAAATCATGAATGGGATTATTTTTGTTTTGCATGTCCTAAAAAATACATGACTAGACCAAAATTATTTACAGTACATAGTGAAAGTATTTGAAAAATAATTTTTCTTACATAGAGTCATAGTGGAGAAAATGCTTTTGATTTCAAAGTAATTAACCATACCACAGAAACTCAAATCTTTCTCAAAATCCTCATTGTTTTGGTTTGACTCTTAAGCTAACACTTGGAAACAAAAAGTAGTTGAAATCAAAAAAAAAAGTTTTAGATCCAATTCACAATACCTAAGAGGCTCAGATCTGCATAGAGAGATCGGGCAAAAGAGAGACAACCGCGCCATGGCTGCAAAATCACCGGTTGCATGCAAAGAAAAAACCTTCAATTGCCAGCGTTGGGTGATTCGTCAGGCCAAGATGCGGGTCGGATAGTCTCTATGCCCGATCCAGTTAGCCCAGAATCATAAGAAAATATCATCGTCATTGCCTTACTGTTATTATGTATCAAAAAAGAGAATTAAAATCACAGAAAAGGAGACAGAAAACAGAGATCTGGTTGTTGCTGTTGATGCTGAAGTATAGTACTACATATTTCCATGAATTCAAAGGGCTGTTAATTCTTTTTTTAAAAGTGGAAAAGAAAAATCATTGGCTAAACATAGAGGGCAACCACCCTTTGAATAAAATCCCAATACTCTTTGTTTTTGCCTCATTTCTCTTTTCTTTTTTGGACTAACTTTTCTTTGCTGGGGAAATCCTTTGGTTTTTCACCAAATGAATTTCCACCTTTCACTTTTTGTGTTCTCTGGTTATAAATACTCTTGCTTGGAAGAATCTAGAACGATTAGGTGAATTTTAACCGGTGACAGTTACAACTTGTTTGGATTGTTATTACTCATTATTATTAAATAGTTTTATTATAATTTACCTTATCTTTTTATATAATAATTTTACCATATATCATAATTGTTCTTTATAATATTACAAATTTATTCTTTATATTGCTAGTGTGTGATATAATGAAACGATGACAAACGACATAATCAATCCAAATATTTTATTTATCAAACAATCAGTACAATGCAATACAGTAATGTAACAACCATCCAAACAAGCTGTTAGTATGTTATTATTTTTTACTCTGTAACACATAAAATTTACACTTCTTATTTATTTATTTTTAAAAATCAACAACAATAATAACATGCATAATTTTATGAGTTGAATTTGTGAAGGACTAGATGAATGCAAACCTTACCTATAATTTGTGTGACATAAAAATATTTTTAATAAAATCTTTGTTCAATAAAAATATTTAAAATAAATATTTATTTTGAAAATCGTGGTTGCTTTTGTGTTTGGATCAACTTTCAAAGTAATTGTCGGAAGACTCAGATACTGGGAACAACATGTGGGACGTGGTCTCTTAATTCCTATCTCCCATAATATTCTTTTGATTTTTTTGTGGTAATTAAATATTATTTCTGATTGACAGATCCTTTTATTTTTGTCAATTTGTTAGTAATATATATAATGAAAGACAAAGCCACCATATTAAACCAAATAATATTACCATAAAATGACAAATGTACATTGTTAGGACAAAGCTACAAAAAATTTTAATTTTAAAATTAGTTTATAATTAAAAAAATTAAAAAATTAAAAAAATGTCAATTCAAATTGATGAGTTATTTCAACAATAAATTTGAAGATTCAAAAATAATTTGAAATATAAATAAATTTAAAAATAAACTGCCAATCTATATATTATTAAAAGGAGAGGAAAAAGCCCTCTCCTTAAGCCAAGTGACAACCTAAAAAAATGCCAAATGGCATAATTAGTTATTGGTTATTATTTTTGAATTTAGATATATATAAAAAATGAAAATAAGCTATATATTATTAAAAGGAGAGGAAAAAGCCTTCTCCTTAAGCCAAGTGGCAACCTGTCACGACCCAAACCTGGTTGCGATGGCACCCAACACACTACTAGGCAAGCCCGACCATTTATAACAATTACCCCAATCATTTAAACAAGTAAGGATAAAGCTATTTAAGTCAAAGCCTGAAATAATGGTAAAAATACTGAAAATCTGGCAAATTACCGGAAACAACCCAACTAGGACCCGGTGTCAGGAATATGAGCCTCTATAGAATAGAATAACATCCTACTATATAAACTGTCTAAATGTCTGATAGTGTGGAATATAAAAGACAAGGATAAGAGGAAACGTCAACGGCTGCGAACGCCGTGCAGCTACCTCAACTCTCCCGAATAAGCAAGCATGTTTATCACTGAAAGTCTACTCAGCATGTGAAGAAGGACCTAGATCTTCACACATGGTGCATGGAGTAAAGTGAGTATTTCCAACTCAGTGGTAATAAAAGTAAATAACATTGAAAGTATAAAATCCCAAAAGGGCACAAATAATGCTAAGCTAAACAGTAAACCAAATAAACAGTAGAATCCATGAAATTATAGCAAAACATTCTCTTTAAAGGAAACAATTAAAAAAGAATACACAAATAAGGTCAGCCATTGTTACCTGACCAAAGTATTTCCGTGTCATTGTTACCACTAGTCAGTCATTGTTACCTGACTGGTCAGTCATTGCTACCTGACCGAAACACATATAACAGTGTCATTGTTACCACTTTTCATATCAAAAAGGGTACCCCGCGCTCACTGTGGGTGTGCAGACTCCGGAGGGGTTCCTTCAGCCCAAGCGCTATCAATAAGGCCTGAAAGCCTGAATAATATCAACATTAGGCCTGAAAGCCTGCTCGCAATACACTCGAGGCCTGAAAGCCTCCTCACATCTCACTCGAGGCCTGAAAGCCTCCTCATATATCACTCGAGGCCTGAAAGCCTCCTTACATCACTCATCATGCCCTCACATATGGCCCTCGGCCCCAATCAGTCCAAAAATAGTCAAAAAGCCCCTCGGGCATCAGTAAAACAATGATACTCAGCTCAAATGATAGTTCAAATATCAGTTAAAACTCCAGGTTTGAGTAAAATATATTTGAGTTCATAAAACAGTGAAAATCACACGGACTGAGTTCAAATAGTATTTCAAATAGTGAGGGGAACAGTGATGATAGCTCATAAGAGTTCAAACAATCGGCAATAAGCCCCAAGTATGGCAATGAGCCCAAGTCATAATGATAACAACAAATCATTTGAAAATACGCGGTAAAAACCAACAACCGGGACAGACCAAGTCACGATCCCCAACGGTGTTCTACCCCACGCTCACCCTCAGAATATCATTTACAAGTATTACTCACCTCTAGCCGGCCGATTATCTAGCTCGCCAAGCCTTTCCCTCTCGTATCTACCTCCTCGCATGTATAATCTGATCAAAACCATAAGGGATACGTAAAAATATGCTAATGGAACATAACCCGATCGAAAGAACTCGAAAAATACCCAAAAACACGAAGTTGGCAAAACCCGAGCCCCGGGCCCACTTCTCGAAAAATTACAAAATTAACATTTCCGGAATTCTCTTCTCGCCACGAGTCCATACATTTAAAATACACAAGAATCGGAGTCCATTTGATCCCTCAAATCGCCAATTTAGGCTCTCTTAGGCTTCAAGCCCTAACCACCAATTTTACCCTTAAATTCCTTGACTTTTCAGTGTTTAATCCTTTTTAATATACCATAACAATATTATTTGAGGCTACAAGATCATACCTGATGGAATCCCTTCGAAATCTCTCAAATATCGCCCAAAATTGCCTTTCCCGAAGTCCCAAAATATTATTCTAACTTCTGAAATTCGAACCTCACTGTTTCATTAAACACCCAGCATTTTCGCTTCTGCAATGCAATTGTCGCTTATGCGACTTCCGCTTCTGCATAAATTATCCGCTTCTGCGGTTTTTCACTTACTCACACTACGACCGCTTCTACGATCTTCTTGACCGCTTTTACGATATCATCTAAGAAGCCCAGGATCGCTTCTACAGTGTACGCTTCTGCGGAAAATCTTTCGCTTTTGCGAAATTACCCGCCCATCACAAGGTCCATTTCTGCGATCAATTGGCCGCATCTGCGGAGCCGCTCCTGCGGTCCTTTTTCCGCAGATGCGGAAATAACAAAAACTTAAAATTGCAGACCTGGTGCAATACTTCAAAATTCCCGTTTAACCTTCCGAAATCATCCCGAGGCCCCCGGGACCTCAACCAAAAGTACCAACACATCCCACAACCTTATACAAACTAGTTCCAATCCTAAAAACACGTCAAACAACGCTAAAACCAATAAATTACATCGGATTCAAGCCTAATTTTCATCAAAACTTTCGAATTACACATTCAATCAAAAACCCGACCAAACAACGTTCGAATGACCTGAAAATTTGCAGACATATCCAAAATCACTTAACGAAGTTACTGCAACTCTCGGAATTCCATTCCGACTTCCCGATCAAAATCTCACCTATCGACCGGATTTCACCAAAATTCCAACTTCGCCAATTCAAGCCTATTTCTCCACCGGACCTCCAAATTCAATTCCGATCGCTCTCATAAGTCACAAATTATCCCCCGAAGCTAACCAAACCACCGGAATTCACATCTGAGCCCTCTAACCACATAGTCAACTTCCGGTTGACTTTACTACAACATCCTTCCTTCTAAGAGGCTATGTGCCTTATTTTCACCCAAAACCAATCCAATTACACCCGATCAACTCTAATACTGATATTGATAGATGAAGCATCACAATAAGGGGGAAACGGGACGGTAACTCATGTGATGACGGGCCGAGTCGTCACACAACCTAAAAAATATCACATGGCATAATTAGTTATTGGTTATTATTTTTAAATTTAGATATATATAAAAATAAAAATAATTAAAATGAGAGGAAAAATCCCTCTTCTTAAGCCAAGTGGAAACCTAAAGAAATGCCACATGGCATGATTAGTTATTTAATTTATAATTCGTTATTGGTAATTATTTTGAATTTAAATATATATAAAAAACGAAAATAATAAAATAAAATAAAATAAAAAACAACCATATATATATATATATATGTATGTGTGTGTGTGTGTGTGTGTGTGTGTGTGTGTATTAATTGATTACTTTATTTGGATTAGTAAATATAGATATCTTATAATTAAATATAAAAATGAAAAATAAATATACATAAAAAATAACTACCCATTAAAATTGGGTGGGATCAATTTCAAATTGGAGTTTTTAAATTATTTTAAAATAAAATGCAGAAAAAATAGCTATAAAAAATGAAAAAAGAGAAGAAAAACTACCCATTTAAATCGGGAAGTAGTTTCAAGTTGGAGTTTTAAAATAAAAATAAATTTAAAAAAATAATGAATTACCGATTCAAATTTGGGAGTAGTTTCAAATTGGAGTTTTAAAAATTATTTTAAAATAAAAAAACAAAAATAAAGAAATTAAAATTTTTTTAGAGAAAAATATTAAATAAAGTAATATGCTAATAAATATTTATAAAGAAAAATACATAACAAAAAATTTATTCAATTCGCTCCCTGTATAAGTCCAGACAGTTTAACAACGATTTTATTCATTAAAACTTAGATAATATTATTAAGAACAACTAAATTTTATTCATTAAAATTTAGATAATATTATTAAGAACAACAACATAAGATTTAAAACAAAAAAAATATTTCATCAGTAATAAATTATATATCTTCTCATATATTACAAAAAGAAAGTGAATACTAAACATTGGCTGATATAATAAAGAAAAATATAGAACTAAAGTTATTGGTTATTATTTTTGAATTTAAATATATATAAAAAATAAAAATAATTAAATAATTTAAAAAAATAAAAACTAACATATATATATATATATATATATTATTTTATTTGAATTAATAAATATAGATATTTTATAATTAAATATATTTAAAAAACAAAAAATAAATAAATAAAATAATTACTACCCATTCATATTGCGTGGGAGTAGTTTCAAGATGGAGTTTATAAATTATCTTTAAAAAAAAAAAAATTAGTCGTTAAAAAAACGAAAGAAAGCGAAGAAAAACTACCCATTCAAATGAGGATGTAGTTTCAAGTTAGAGTTTTTGTCACGACCCGGATTTTTATCCCACCATCGGGCGTCGTGATGGCGCCTACAAGCAGAGCTAGGCCAGGCAAACGTTACACTTTCTCTGTCAACATCACAAATATAATAATATTCTATCAATTAATAATTTAATGCGGAAGACTTTTGTGATTAACGAAAATAACATAATGCTGCGAAAGTCTGAAACACATCACTACCCAAAACCTGGTGTCACTAACTCACGGACTACTACAGTATACTACAACCAAGTCTGAGTGAAGAAAATACACAAGTCTGTTTCGAAACAATGGAAAACAAACTGAAGTACAGGAAAGGAACTTCGGCTTGCGAACACTAGCTAGGCTACCTCGAAAAGTCCCTGGACTGATGATAGCTCCTGGAATAAATATCCTACTGCTGCTGCTGTCCAAAACCTGTATCTGCGCAAAAAGAGTGCAGAGTGTAGCATCAGCACAACCGACCCCATGTGCTGGTAAGTGTCTGGCCTAACCCCGGCGAAGTAGTGAAGAGGCTAGACAGGGCTACTAATTTACTTGTACAGTTCTATAAATATTTATCTGAGAACGGGAACAGAAGTTCCGAAGCTAAACAGTTAAAAAGAGAAAGAAATATATTGCGGATGAGAGCAATTCAAATATCCAATGTCATCAGAATAATTAAGAAATCAGGGCACAATAATGAATAACAAAGAATAAGATATTCAATAATTGCACGGCATCACCCTTCGTGCTTTTACTCTCATCCTTACTTGACACAAACAAGTAAAGTGCACGGCATCACCCTTCGTGCTTTCTCTCACATAACTCTCATTTTCATGGCACGGAATGACCCTTCGTGCAATTATAATCACAACATAGCACGGAATGACCCTTCGTGCAAATATAATAAAAATGACACGGAATGACCCTTCGTGCAAATATAATAAAAAATGGCACGGAATGACCCTTCATACAACATCACTCTTCCTCACCCAAACAGTAATCACAAGCAATGTGCGAGAGAAAATAAAGTATAATAAGAAATATCTCGGCAAGGGAACAACATGAATTATGTTCAATACTTTCATCTTCTACTCAATAGTATTTATCAGTCAAGCCAATTCTCCAAAATATTAGTATTTCATAATTTATCCTCAAACTCTTCTCATTTTATAGAAATCATTATATAACCTTGAAGATTTCCAACTTATCTCCAAAAAAAAAAAAGTACAACAAAGACCCACAGTCATGCTAGACTTCGGTACATAGATACTCGTCTCCATGCCTATACACCGTACTCGATCAATTAGCAAATAGAAATTTTGACACTCTGATCCTACTCCCTCAAGCCAAAGTTAGATCAAACACTTACCTCGAAAATTTACGGCCAACTCAATCCTTAGCGATACCTTTTCCTTTCGAATTTGGCTCCAATTCAATCGTATCTATACACAATTGATTTAATATCATCAATACTACTCAACAAACTAGTTCAAATGACTAAATATAATTTTTACAACATTCTGCCCCGGAATAGTAAGAATTGACCCCGGGCCCACATGGCGAAACACGAGGTTCGAACCAAAATAAATTAACTCATCCTTCCACGAGTTCAAATATATAATTTGTTCTTAAGTTCGACCCCAAAACGAGGTCTAAATCACAAATTCCTTGAAAACCCTAACTATACCCATTTCTCTAATTTTTCTACCCATTTACACATGTTTAGGCCTAGGAATTCGAATAATATTGATGGAAAATGAAGAAAACGAGTCAAGAATCACTTACCCAAAAAGTCTGATGGAAATCGCCCAAGAATCGCCAAGAAATGGTGTTGGAGAAGAGAGAGTTTGTGATATGGGATGAAAATCCCGATTCTGTTCTGTTTTAGGAATTAATTCACTGGGCGAAATTTTTGTTCTACGCGATCGCGTGAACAGTGCTGCGATCGCGGAGAGGAAATGTTGTGGTCTATGCGATCGCGTGAGGACTGCTGCGATCGCGTAGGAGGAATTCGCTGGAGTGGTCCGTTTGCTCTACGCGATCGCGTGAAATGGTTTGCGATTGTGGAGAGGAAGGCCTGGAAGCTACGCGATCGCGTGAAATGGGATGCGATCGCGTTGAAGAAATGGCCAAAGCAGTGCGATTGCGTAGAAGGAAACTTTTGTGTAAAAACTGCAGAAAATCTGCCAGTTTTCCTAAGTTCAAAAACACCCCGAACCACCTCTGAAACACTCCTGAGCCTTCGGGGCTCCAAACCAAATATGAACACTGACTCAAAAACATCATAAGAACTTGCTCGCGCGATCAAATCGCCAACATAACATCAAAATCGATGAATTGAGTCTTAAAACCCAAGAATCTTCCAAATTTTCATAAACTTTCGAATTTCCAATTTAAGGCCGGAACACGTCAAACGACGTCCGTTTTCAACCAAACTTACAGGAAGCGCTTAACCAATATATATGACTTGTACCGGGTGTCGGAATCAAAATACGAGCCCGATACCATTACTTTTTGATAAAATTTCAGTTTCATTTTTCTTAAACATTTTTAGAAAACAATTTAACAGAAAAATTCTTTTACCGGGGTTCTAGACCTCGAATTTTGATTCCGGGCATACGCCCGAGTTCCATATTTTTCTACGGACTTTCTGAGACCGTCAAATCACAGGTCCCAATCCGTTTACCAAAAATATTGACCAAAGTCAACTATATCAATATTATTATCAAAATTTATCAAATTTTTCACATAACTCATGTATTTCAACATGTAAATTTTCCGGCTTCGCACCCGGAATGCGCACGCAAATCGAAGCAGCTATAAATGAGGTTTTCAAGGCCTCAGAAGCTCGAAATGCCTGAGAAAATAAGTGATGACCCTTTGGGTCGCCACAGTTTTAAAATAATTTTAAAATTAAAAAATAATAAATTACCAATTCAAATTAGGGATTAGTTTCACGACCCCAATCCCGGTCGTGATAGCGCCCAACACAACTGCTAGGCAAGCCAGACCATTTACACTCTCAACCCGAACACGAAGCTCAAACCAATTATTAAATTATCATTCAACAGCTATGAAGCTAAAGGTTTCAACTGCTAGATAGAAATAAGCCGAACAATCTCTCAAAGACCTAGGGTCATGAGTCTAGAGCCTCTAACAATACAGAGTAACAAGACTCCAAAAAATACAATTGTTCAAAACTGCGGAAATAATAATAAGGTAATAGGGAAAGAGTCGGGTCCTGCGAACGTCAGGCAGCTACCTCGACAACTCCAATAAAACTTTGAAGCAACAATTAGCTCAGCTACGCTTCCAAAATACCTGAATCTGCACACATGGTGTAGGGAGTAAAATGAGTACTTCCAACTCAGTGTTAATAAGAGTAAATAATGCTGAGAGGAAAGGAACCACGTAAGAGCACTCCATCATGCAATAAAAGCACAGTACAACACTTTTAAGAAACAGTAATTCCATAAAAATCCTTTATAAAATATGTAGCTCAGTTTAAAACCTCTTTTGAAAACATCTCTTTCTTTCCTTATTAACAGTTAAGCATATGAATACAATATCAAGTAGAGCAAGTCCGCACACAAATCAGCCCCTCGGGCCCAGTACTCATTTAGCAAGTTATACCAGGGTATCTGGTCGACAAGGCAAGTAATACATGTATGCCAATAATATATGAGTGCTAAATGTTATGCCACATAGTACAAACAGCAACCAATGCATGAATGCAATGCAATGCATATGACAGCTACAGCGCGTAGCCCGATCCATTTGGGCGCCCGACGCTCACTGTGGGGGGTTCAGACTCCGGAGGGGCTCCTACAGCCCAAGCGCAATATCAATATCACTCCCGTTGTGGCGTGCAGCCCGATCCATGCATATTCATGAATGCACATAAGCCTCTTGGACATTAATCACATAGCAGTTCTCAGCTAAAATGTAAGTAAGATATCGATTAAGTTTCCAAATCTTAGAAAGATGACTAAGTTTGCAACATAATATTTTTAAACCTTGGACAGAGTTAGAAATGTGCACAGTAATGCAAAAACAGTGATTTTAATCCCTGAAGGATTCAAGTATTCGGCACGAAGCCCAAAACATGACAATCAGTCCAAATCATGATAATTAATACCTTTAACAGGATGTCAATTCAACTCCAAGCAATTTGGTAGTATTTTTATTAAGTGGGACGGACCAAGTCACAATCCCCAATGGTGCTCTACCCCACGTCCGTTATCCGGCGTGCAAGTCACCTCAACATAGCACTATGATTTGCAAGTCCAGGGTTTCAAACCCTCAGGACATCATTTACAAGTATTACCCACCTCGAACAGGCGAAAACACTAGCCCGCGATGCCATTGCTCCTCAAACCGGCTTCCACGCGCATCCAATCTATCCAAAATCATAAGGAATATATCATAATATGCTAATGGGACATAATCCAATCGATAGAACTCGAAAAATACTCAAAAACACGAAATTGGCAAAACCGGAGCCTCGGTCCCATGTCCCGAAAAATTACGAAATTTACATCACTAGAATCCTCGTCTCGCCACGAGTCCGTACATACCAAGAACTCCCAATTCGGACCACAAATGGCCCCTCAAATCCCTAATTTAAAGCTTTTGCTCCAAGCCCTAATTTCTTAACATTTTGCTATGTTTTGATGAATTTCAAGCATGATTCTTCAATAAAAGCATGTATTTAACTCATAAAACTTACCTCCAGCGATTCCCGGTTGAAGCCCCTTCAATTTCCATCCAAAAGCTCTCAAGTTGCGCTCAAAAATGGTGGAAATATGTTTTGGTTCACGGATGAAATGTTTATCATCTTTCTGTCTGCCTAGGCCATTTCTTCATCGCGTTCGCGGCCATAGCCACGTGAACGCGAAGCACAAATCAGGACCCCCAGCATTTCCTCTTCGCGAACGCATGCAACCAACCGCGAACGTGAAGGCAAACGGCCACCAACCTACGCGAACGCGGCCCTTACTTCGCGAACGCGAAGGCCAAAACTCCAGGTCCTCTCATTCCTTCTACGCGAACGCGAGCTTACCCCCGCGAATGCGATGGCCAACTTCACAAGCCTACGCGAACGCGGCCTTCCCTACGCAAACGCGAAGGTAAATTTCCTAGCCTTCCAATTCCTTCTACGCGTTCGCGACACACCTATGCGAACGCGAAGAACAATCTTCTGCAACACCAACAGCTGAAAAACCAGCAGCCCTCACAGTCCAAAAATAGTCCGATTAACCATCCAAAATTACCCCGAGGCCCCTTGGACCTCAAGCAAAAATGCCAACATGTCCTATAACCTAATTCAAACGTGCTCCAATCCTCAAAACACATCGAACAATGCTAAAACCATTAAAACACATCGGATTCAAGCCTAAATTTATCAACTTCTTCCAAAACTCGCATTCGATCCAAAACCCAACCAAACGACGTCCGAATCACCTGAAAATTTACAGACAAGTCCAAAATCACCTAACAAAACTACTACAACTCTCGGAATTCCATTCTGACTCCCGGATCAAAATATCACCTATCAACCGGAATTCGCCAAAATTCTAACTTCGCCAAAATAGGCTAAATTCTTTACCGGACCTCCAAAATTACTTCCGATTGTGCTCCTAAGCCTTAAATCATCACCTGGAGCTAACCAAATCATCAGAATTCAATTCCGAGCCCTCTAACTCATAAGTCAACATCCGGTTGACTTTTCCAATTTAAGTCTTCTTAAAAGAGACTAAGTGTCTCATTTCTTACCAAAATTACTCCAATTAAATTCTAAGGCACCCAATACCGATGATGAGACATAAAGAAATACAATAAGGGGGAAACAGGGCGGTAATACCTGAGACGACGGGTCGGGTCGTCACATTCTCCCCAACTTAAACAAACGCTCGTCCTCGAGTGGACCCAGAGTTGTTCCAGAAGTTCACCAATAGCTAAATAACTTTACTCTGCATATAACCAGGGGTGATCCCACTTCACCCTATCTCATATAGGTTCGACAACACAATACAACTGAAATTTCACAGTCCATCTAAACCATAAACTGTAGAACCACATTGGACTTTCAAATATATACATTAGGTCAAAACCTCTCGTCTCAATATTCAGAATAAACCAGAACCAGCTATAATAACCCATACTTGCAACCTCGGCTGCAATCATTTGATATACCACATAACTCAAACACATGCAGCGATAACTCCCATTCATAACAGTTGCCCACGACAACCAAATATCGATAGAAAATATCTTGTTAGATAAAGTCTGATTCCAACACTTTCATATACTGCCAACGGTAAATAAAACACGCGATAGCTGTATCCATTCCTCAGGTGACCCATACCTAAAGCTATTTCCATGTTGACTAATGCCACAACAGATTTTCGAGCCAAATCTCGATATGAACTCTCTAATCAGCCAAAATCACATCTGTTCGCATTCCTTAATGACTCTAACAATTATCTTGAATTAAACACACTACTCTGGTGATATGGCAGCTCATCACAGGACTAAGCCACAACTTGCATAATGCACGCACCAGTGATGGGCGGTCTGAACATACTCAAATCATGATAAATGACTCAAATGAAAGAGCTATACCTCAAGCTCAACAGTACCATTACAACACAAAGCTGAGACCCTGTCTCACATTATAGAAATATAACCGCTGAATCTACCTCGAAAGGTCATAATCAATTCTCCATTTACTGAGCGACACTCAATCACTCTTCCCGCTCGACTTCATATGAATCCTCAATAGAACCGCACTACATGCGCCCGCATCCAACGAATCATGATGCCTCACAGCATAGAAAGCAACCCATACTTCTTCCCAAATCTCCAACCCGTTCAAGAACAATTAAATAAACCTATCCCTCAACAATACAACTCGGGACTAATCAAGCTAACTTGAGCTAATTACGTAGCCACATTGACCTGCCAACGAACTCAATACCAAGAAGCCTAAAGCTACTTCTTGCAATTTTTTTTATAACTCCTGCCGGACCTGTACAATACAGTGCCCGACACCAAATAATTACTGAAATTCACAATCTCATCCAGAGACATGCCCAACCACAAGAAATGCATCCGAAAAGTAATCAATGGTAGAAACCTTTACACTGACATATGCCTCAAAGGCCCAATTAAGGAAGGCAATCCTTCCCAGCCGTCCACTGGTCTGTGGAACACAACCATTCAGCTAGAACATAGTCCGTTGCACCTCGCCACGCAACCTATGGCATTTTCCGACATAATCCATAGCACAATAGTCTAGAATAATCCAACAGAGAGACAACTAGTCTACCGACCGATATCATATTCAAATCCAATATACCAAGAGAGGAAAGATACCCCCGGGCTTCCAATCCCCCAATAGCCGCTAACGGTGCCGATACACACTATCCACATCCACTGCATAGGCCGTAACTGAGAACTCCCAGTCTTTAACTCCGTACAGCACATGAATCACCATACCTGATCCCAAATTTCACCGTATGAATACATATCACATATCAAGTATCCATTCATTCAACGAGATATATTCTAAAATTTCCCTGAGCCATCAACAACTCAAATATCAATAGTCGATCTATAAAGAAAATGCCGCAATACTACCGAAGTGCTATCAACTTAATCACATTGCCCTTTTTTCTGAAGCATGTACCCTCGTCAAATCATTATGATTGGCAACACTATTTTTTTTAAAATCATCTTAAGATCGATCCTTTACTCACCTGCAGCTGCCCGTACTACTCAAGAATTTAGTGACTCTCCATTATGAACTGAACTGAAACCTTGAACACGCAACTCACATTTTTTCCATAACATACTGCATTCACCCTAACACACTAGGATACATGAGAACTTTTATCTCTCTTCTGCGCCGCAGACATCGACGCACTCAACTAGTCAAGAGCTTTCTTTGATCCCATATAGAAGAAAATTATTACACACTCCATGCTTAGCATACCATAAAAATACATTCATCTTCAAACCACGGTAGAACCCAACAAGAACGTTTCTGCCAACTCCAGTTGTACTAACTAATCTGCCAGAATTGAATCCGTTTATCTAAACAAAGCGAAGCAAGCTGCCAGCACTCAAGAGCTTTGCCGCGCAATACCCGTAAGGGTTCATCACCTCGAGCACATACAGAGAGTTAATCATATCCTTACCATACTGATTCTGTTTATTATCAAGCTATTCCATTTTTCCCATTTCCTTACTATTTCATCATTAATTTGATATTCTCCCTTGTTGTAGCATCATAATGCCCCAATTTAGGCTCACCACAGGAGATTCAAACATAAGGCCACAATGTCTAAGACTCATAGGCCACTGATTACTCTATCAAATGTTTCCCAGAAATACCACATTCCATAATACTTTTTTTCGAAGCACTTCCTGCGAATCTGAATTCGTTACAACTACTTTCCTGATACCGATTCTAAGAATCCCATAGTTAACACAAAATACCACCAGTCTTGATCTTTTCTAATGAAAACATCGTCTTTAGTCACATATACCACCTTAAGAAACCTGGTTGTCACATGCAGAATCTTGAACACATTAGAACCATTCTCAAGAGTCATCCATTCTTATCCAAACTGCAAATTACCTGACTTAACGAATAGAACCACTCGTCCCTTAATAGCACCTTGACGCCACAGGATATGATCTCATTCGAATACCAAGAAACATCTTTCTCCTGAATACACTGAGAATTCTTTATACACAATAGCTCAAGACATCCTAGTATTTTCTCACATCTACGAAAGCATCATATAGCCTTTGTCAAAATTTTGCTTCACTCATGTCATTCTCAGCTCAATTTCTGCAACCAGAACTGGTTTGCCAGCATGCATCAAATCAGAAAAAACATCGTACATAACTACACAATCCGCTAATCAATAGCAAGCTCCCCAACTTGGCTCGAAGCCATACTATATTCATAAGCTTGTGGAAACACAAATCACTCTTCTACATTCACTCACATAACAGTCAATTACTCCTCTGCATTACTAAGTCCCAAATTTTTTGAAACATTTCGGCAGAGTTTCCTTTGTAATTGGGCCTATCCACCTGCCAGAGAATCACCAAAACCATCCTAAAAAAAACATCCACAACTTGACAAGGCATCACAATGCATATCAATTACATAAATCTCAATACTACACGTACTATACTATCAAAATTAATACATGGACATGCGTTGCACCTATTTGA